>NCKU01001837.1:0-22517 GCA_003675995.1 Dinothrombium tinctorium
AAAAAAAATTGTTCGTTTAAGAATACAACCAGCAAAAGCAAAAAATAAGATAAGTGATAAAATAAGAATTTGAGTGATTTGACTTCTGCTCTTATGCTGAAAACAAGATGAGAATCGATGCTCGCAGTGTGTTTCGTTGCTTTTCTAAATAAAATCGCTTAAAAACACAGTTACGTAAAATCGTTTTGTGTTTAGAAAAGAGCGAAACGCTGAAAGCATCCCTTTAGAGACGGACACGTGATTTGTGTGCAAGTGTCAAAATAAAAAAGCGAAGAGACATCGTTTCGAACGAATTAATTAAAATAAATTATTTGCTCGTTTCTTCGTCGAAAAACAAATTGTACTTTGTTTTGGTTTTCTGCCACTTGTGTCTTATCGTTTTACGGTAAATTTATTCATTCTATTCATTTCTATTCAATTGGTTCGACTGTTTCTTCACTTTTGCACTTTACTTTGTTTTCATATATTTCTTAACAGTAACCGACTCAAAAAAAGATTTTTCACTTCATTTCGCAAAACTAAAGCAATGACAAAGTGCATTTTGTGACTTTTGATATAGTTTAAAATCGTTTTTATACATAACTAAATATCACTTCTACATTTATTTTTGTATGTTTATTTAGAATCGTGCACCGATCAAACAGCAATTGATTATTCACTGAAAGGTGAGTCAAACGCCTTATTTTTAACCACATTTATTAGGAAATTCGCTGTTTTTATCGTTAAAATACGAAAAACAACAAAAGTGGGTAAACATTTGCTTAATTCAAGGAGCTTAAGATTATTTTAAAATTGATTCGTTTATCTGAAATGACAAAATACGTGTGCATTAATTTTTGTTTTGTTTTGTTTTTAAACAAACAAAAGCTTTTCGTACACTTTTCATTACCCATTGCGATTCAAAGCGATTTTCGTTAGTATTTAAGTTAAAAACCAGTGCTTAGATTTGCGCGATTAAAAGTTTCGAATCGATGATAGATCAAAAATAAATTGTTATTTAATTTTACGAAAATGAACAAATAATTCAATTGTTGCGTTGTTTAAGCTAGTGTAGCTTTAATCTCTAAATATCAAATTGAAAAAAAAAAATTGAATTTAATCCTTCAAATACAGAAGCATTAGCCTTACAATTATAAAATACTGTCAGATAACCTTTATGTGATAAAAGTATTCAATTGTGGTTTGTACTGTAGAACATGCAAGCAAACGCACATTAAAACTGAAGATACAAACCTGTTGTTTGTAGCAGGAGAGAGTTTTGGAAAATTTCTCGCTGACAACAAACAATGTTTTCAACAAAATGTTTTATGCCGCAGCTGCCGCTTTTTTCTTATCATTCTAGTGATGTCTGTGAGCTTTAACTGCGCACACGAATGAAAATTTTGAAAACTCGGTAACTCAAAAGTTAAGCATAGTTAAGCATTAATTTTTGAAGCATTCACAAAGTAGCCTTTTCAATTTCGAGTATGCAATAATAATTACGCGTAAAAATTTTGTCGTATCATTCTTAAAAAGCTGTTGTTTGAATTTTACCTTAAATAATTGAAATTGTTCAAAGTTCTCAGAACTTTCAACCTTTACTGCTCTTGAAAGCAAAATTTTGGTTTCTTTTAATAACTTCCTTTAATCATGATTTTCTTTTTTATAATTGTTTCCGTTTTAACTACGCTCTTTATTTTCGGTTCTCTTTTTTTGATTCTTTTAATTTTTAAACAAATTCAAAAATGTTCGGATTTTGGAAAGCACAACTTTTTCTTATAGAAAATAGAATATCGAATTTGAAACATAAATAAGGCCGCTAAATTCTCGCTTTTTTGTGCTTAAATTTATTAAATCTCAACGCTTAAGTTTTTAGCCTTATCAATTTTGAATACAAATTTAGCTTTTTAAAAATTTTTAACCCCTTCTCGGTCTCTACTTTACGAAACTTTTATTTTCGCATTCCGATTGTTTCTACGGATATGCAACTTGCACGACGATTGCACTCACAAGCCATCATCGTACAGTAATGGTAATGGCGAAGAATTAATTGTCATTCCTCATTAAAAACTGGCTTATTTCGACGAATATTATCCATATTTCTGTTAAATAAATGCGTAAGATAAGCAACATTTTGGCCTCAATTTCATTTTAGCTTAAAAACTTGATTGAATATAATCTTATAAATCATTATAAAGCATTTAAAATTAATAAAAACTTAATTTTGGGCTTATTACATTAATATTCCGACAATCTATACTTTTTGTGATTTTATTTATTTTTTCTTTACTAAGCTTTTTACTAGATAAATCATAACAAATATGTGGAGTTTTCTGTTTCTAACCCCCCCCCCCAAAAAAAGTAAAAAGTGGGTATTTAATCGAAGCTCTGGATGTAAAATTCATTTTTTTCACATTAATTTTTTAAACTTTAAAAATTCATTTCAATCGCGTATACTGTATTCACACGTTGATTGGTTTACATAGAAGCCACTAAAAAATTAGATTTCATGTCCACGCATTTAGCAAATGACGTTTATGCGCTATACATGGAGCATAATGGTTTTTAATCGCTTCATTTTAACGCAACATTTAACTCCAGTCCAACAACACGTTCACTGCATTCGATTTATTAACATTCGTTTTCTTTAACTTTTAGTTTGCTTTGCTTAACAATGGAATTACGAGGGTAATTATGTTTTGACAATATTTTCATTTTTCATTGCCTTAAGCCTTAAGTGAGGGAGATATTTTAGGGATTGTTGTTGAATAGCAAATATTTTTATTTATAATGATCAGCGAACAGAAAAAAGTAACATTGTAAATAATAATTTGATATTTTCTCAGCAACAGGTGCTTTTTGAGATCCGAAGAATGTAAATAAATGAATTTAATTATGATTTGAATTTTATCTCTATCATAAATGTTAAGCGAATAATGATAAACCATTTCAATGAGTTTTTTCACGTCTGCAATCATCGCATTTCAAAAATGAATACGCAGAGGCGTTTAGTAGCTTAGTGGTTAGAGCGTTCGCCTAGATATCGTGAGACTCTTGGTTCGTGTCACAGACTCGCGTCTCTTTTTCATCGTTAGACATGTCATTTTATTTGGTTTAAAACGTTAGGGATTAAAGTCAAATTTATATTTACACTCTTTGCTAAAATTAAATTTGCCTCTATGAAAATTGGATTTTTGTCAACTCTTGAAATATAAGCAAATGTCAATAAAGTTTTGATTGTATAAGCAGCTAAAAATGCTTTTGTTTGTGCATTCGCCCGCCCAAAAAGCACATGTTGTCGTGAAAATACCAAATCGCTATTTTATTGACCACTTTTTTTGCCGTTCACTGTATTTTAAAACAAAAATGCGCTCGATGTTGGTTTCAGCTTTATTTTCAATCCGATCCTTTTTATAGCTTTATGATAATTTAATTTACACTCGTGAGTTATGTCCCATATCTATTCGAGCGCTTTCACTATTGAATTAAATGCCGCATTTAAACTTTTGAGTTCTATGAAATATTAGTCAAAGCTTCATATTAGAATTTTAAAATTTTACATCTCTTAGATCTCTTGATTTCTTATAAAACAGAGAAAGTGCTCATTATGAATAAGCCCAACTCTTATAGACTAGAATCAAAACAAATTTCGATTCCTTTCCATGATCGCAACTATTGTTCCCATTCGCCGCAATTAACACTTCCATCGCTATCGTTATTAAAAAGCTTCATAAATTTTTGGTGGTGTCAAAGAATATAACTTTAATAATAGCGACAAATCACACCAATGAGCTCGTTTTAGTTTTGCTCATCTCTTATCGAAAGCAATTTAAGATTAGATTCAGATCAACTTTTCTATTTGCATGATTTTTTGTAAAAAAAAATAATTTTTTTAACATGTCTTTTTCGATTGCAATTGGGTCTTTCCAATTCCTTTCCATTTCTAAAGATGAGAATAAGGAAAAGCTTTACCCATTCTCATTGCTGCTCCATTCGAATCTCTATTATAGATTATGTGCCTAATCAATTTAAGCTAAAAACTTTATTCATAATAAACTTCACTATTAATCATTAGGGCTTCGAAATCGAATAAATCAACTATGACCAAATATGTTTCCCAAACTGTTACTAAAATGTCAGATAAATCAAAGAACATTGAAATTAAATATTCAGCGCAAAGTGTTGTAGCGAAAAAAATCGAATATTTTTCGTATTATTAGGTATTTCATATAAAGTTAAATACTTCGCATAAGTCGAATTTATTGAATTTAGAATCGAATAAATATACAAGTAGCTTCCTCGCATTGCCTAGTTTTTTCCATTCACAAAACTATTTCAATCTTCAAAAAGGTCCTTTAAAGGGTCAAGACACCCATTTTCTTTTTTAAATAAATTGACATATAGAGTTTTAATAAAAAAATGAAATAATAATTGCTGAGTTAGCTTTTATTAAGAAAAAAATCATAATTGAACTAACAAAAATCAATGGACAAAATCATTGATAATTTAAAAAAAAATTAATGTTAAAAAAATATGATGAATTATTAGCCATTTATTGTTTATTTAAATGATATATTTAAGGTTCCTAAATTGAACAGTTAACAAAAAATATCAATTATTAACTTCAAAACAAAAATTTACATTAAAATTTACAACAACGAAAGCCGAAAGATTTGAATTTGAACCAAAAGCGTTTGTATTGAAAGCGCTGCTCGATAACTATACTATCGAGCTATTGTTAAGTTGTTTTCAACAAATTTAATATTTGAATTTAATATCTTATCTTTGACTTGAAATATCTCGCGACCGCTTGAGAGACAGCTTTTGAAAATCACATCACTGTGCATTATTTTGCACAAAAGGAGTTGTATGCAAAATTTCATCAAAATCCACCATTTACACTTGAAAAATGTCCCTTGTAAGTGTTGAAATATGTCACGCAATTTCAAAGATAATGTCTATGTAAAATTTTAAAAATAGTTTGCAATTTCTTAATATTTCTTAGCGCAAGAGGTTGAAGATTTAAAAATTTTTAAACTGTACACCCATTCAATACTACAGAAACTCGGCTTCTTACCTTGCTTATATTGTTAAGTATTTGTGTATTTTGTGTTATTAAAGCTATGTTATGCAATACAAGAAAGCCTAATACACGCAGTCTTGTTTTGTTTTCGAATCGGCTGTACAACAAATTTATTAACCTTTTATCCTCGAAAAAATATCTTCTCAAGAAAAAGATTGAAAAAACAGTTTTGAATGGATAAGATAACCGATTAACTTGTCCGAAGCTGTATACTAAATCACGCATATTCATTAAGATTAAAAGTCATATGAATTAAATCCTGTCATTTGATGTCAAATCCGTTTCATGATAGAAAAAACTTATCAATCACAATTTAATTTTAATAGACACCCATTAATAGACAACATATTTTAACTTTGATGATTTAGCGGAAATAACTTGCACACTCATATTTGCTTCGCAATCTCTTCGATAGCATTCACTAAGCAAAGTGAGCAACAAAAATTTCACTCTTCGTTTTAAATATGACAAAATTTCACGAATCCTTCATTGACACTAAAATGCAAACAAATTTTTAGTGACAAGTTTCTAAAAAAGCGCAAATGACAAACTATGCAGTCCAATAACCTCAAATTTATCTCGAAGCGAGTTTATAAAAAATGAACTAGAAAATTGAAACATTAGCTTTAAGAAAAACGATAAATAGTATGACCGCAGATAAAACAAAAAAGTAGCAACTTCGACATTTTAAGGGAATTGCAGCTTGTGAGCGACTTAGTTTTCCTCCTTTTAATATCACGCGGCCGGCTCAAATTTTTTTTCGTTACTTTATAACTTTTAACAATGTTGGGAAAATTTTAAGCACAAATCAAACAAAAAGTTATGTCATTATAAACGCATACGCTCATGTTGAACATGTATTCAATGTTATCAAATGCGAACAAAGGTCTGATTCTTGGAATCAAGTGTGATTACATTTCACAAATTTTCGTTTGTATATCTATTGAAATTTTCGATTTCGATTTTCATTTTTAAATTCATTTTATGAAGCAAATTCATCCAAACGCTTAAATCAATCGTTATAACTTGAAATTTTCTATTACAGATTCAACGAAAACGAAACAATGAGAGAAAGTGAAAACCGACGTAAGTTATAAAAAATTAAAAATTTTAGTGTGTAAATGAAATTGAACATTACCTTGCAGCGCAAAGCGTTGAAGCAAAGAATTCTTATGGATCCGTTGAAGCTTCGGGTGGCAGTTCTATTAATGCATCTCCCACCGAGAACGATTTAACTGGAATCGTTAGAGTGCCTAATAATTCCACTTCATATAATGATGACACATATTTTCAAGAACAAATCGAGGTTCCTGACAGTACGAATGTAAAAGGCATCAATTTTTAAACTTTTCAAAAAACTCATCGTTTGCTCTTTCGTTTTAGTATTCATTTAGTTGGAGAAAATTATGGGCATTTACTGGGCCTGGATTTTTAATGAGTATTGCTT
The DNA here is from genome assembly GCA_003675995.1 of Dinothrombium tinctorium. Taxonomy (NCBI): domain Eukaryota; kingdom Metazoa; phylum Arthropoda; class Arachnida; order Trombidiformes; family Trombidiidae; genus Dinothrombium; species Dinothrombium tinctorium. The sequence continues at coordinate 6,510 of NCKU01001837.1, forward strand.
ATTTAGATCCTGGAAACATCGAATCTGACATGCAATCTGGTACTATTGCGGGTTACAAATTATTATGGCTTTTGATGTGGTCAACTATTTTTGGACTCTTGGTTCAAAGGTTAGCAGCTCGTTTGGGAACAGTTACTGGAAGTCATTTAGCTGAAGTATGTTATGAAAAATATCCGCGTTTTATACGATATGTACTGTGGATTATGGTAGAAATAGCGATCATCGGAAGTGATATGCAAGAAGTAGTTGGCACGGCAATCGCTTTATACATATTTTCGAATCGCAAACTTCCTCTTTATGGTGGAGTTATTATTACAATATGTGACACGTTCACATTTTTATTTTTGGACAAATATGGTCTCAGAAAACTGGAATGTTTTTTTGGTTTTCTCATTTTAACAATGGTTGTAACTTTTGGTTATGAATTTGTAAAAATTAAGCCTCTTGCTTCCAGCATCGCTAAAGGCCTTGCAATACCATCCTGTGCTAACTGTACTTCAGATGCTTTGGATCAAGCTGTGGGCATAATTGGATCGATTATTATGCCTCACAACCTTTATTTGCATTCGGCTTTAGTGAAATCGCGAAAAGTTAACCGAAATAATTATGAAGAAGTAAAAGATGCCAATCGTTATGTGTTTATCGAAGCAGCAATTGCTTTAGGAGTATCTTTAATTATCAATATCTCAGTTACATCTGTGTTCGCTGCTGGACTTTACGGAAAGACAAACCTTGATGTATTTAATATGTGCAAAAATGACCACACAGATTTGATTGACAAGACAGTCTTTACTAATGAAAGTACTCCACTTAAAATGAATCTCTATAAAGCCGTAATTAGTCTTATTTCTTAGTTATCACATAAAAAGTTTTCTTAAAATTTTTAGGGAGTGTTTCTCGCTTGTCGATTTGCTGGAGGCATTCCGTGGCCCATGTACATCTGGGCTATCGGTATTTTTGCTGCTGGTCAGAGCTCCACGATGACAGGCACTTACTCTGGTCAATTTGTGATGGAAGGCTTTTTAAATCTTAATTGGACACGTTGGAAACGAGTATTGCTCACTCGAACCGTAGCAATTATTCCAACTTTATACATTGCTTTCCAAAAAGACATTACCCAATTATCTGGAATGAATGATTTTCTTAACGCTTTAATGTCTCTTATGTTGCCTTTTGCTTTGATTCCTTTGTTAACATTCACTTCGTCTAAGAGAATAATGGGAAGGTTTAAGAATGGAACGCTGACAATTATCTTGACATCTTTGCTTTCACTTCTTGTCATTGGTGTGAATTTATACTTCGTTTACAAGTATATAAATGAACATTTTGGTAGCGAATGGTATATAATATTGCCGCTAAGCCTATTCTTTATTTTCTATATTTCGATCGTCATAATTTTGGTAAGTTGAACTAAATAACATGTCAAAATTTCATTCTCTCTTCCGTTCACAGGTTGGTTTCTTTTTAACAATACTCGGAGTTCAATGCTTTGCAAGGGTGCCTTACTTTCGGAAATGCATGAGTGAAGGATATGATTTTGATAAAGAACCCATTGCCTCAAATTTTACTTATTCGAGTACTTAAAAAGTTAGTTTTTTTTTGTTTTTAAAATGTTTAAAAGTGTTATTTTGTTTGTCGCGAATAAAATTAATTTCGCGTCGAAAGCTTTAAAGAAATTGGAAATCATTTAATCAAATGCTTAACATTTATTCGTAATAGGCAAACAAAAAAAGAGCAGAAAAACAAACGATATGATAAAGAGCTTTTATTGCCTTTTGGAAAATGTAAGCGATAAAGAAACTATTTCAAACTAATTTCGCTACTTAAGCGAACAAATTCGATGTGCTTTTGATAAAAATCGATAACTACTTGAGGATATTTTTTACTCAAAACTTCGCTTGGTATCAATTCGTTTTGCAGGGAAGGATTACACCACTTCACATAGTGCAGAATTACGCCATTATACTCAGTGATTCCAATGATTTCTTGCGGTATCCACCCTTTGTCGAGTCCTGTTGTTTGTTGGAAAAGCATTTGTCTCTTACAAAGCTCCTTCTTTTCTTCGTCGACTTTGCTTTGATTGTTGCTTATAGTTTGTTTTGCCTTTTTGCCGTCATCACTCTGTTTTTTTATCGCATCTTTTTTCTTTATCTTGTTTTGCACAGTTGTTGCTTTCTTATTTTTGTACAAAATTTCCGAAATCGGTACCATTCGAGTCGATTCGGTCGATTGATTCTTAGAAAATTGTTGGGCTAATCTCGGCTCCTTTGAAGCGCGATTAATGTTTTGCGCAAAGAATGAGTTGTTTGATTGTTGCTTTCCAACATCGCTCCCATAGCTTCGTACAGCGCTGTTCGAGCATTCGGCCAGCAATCGCTTTCGAATTCGAGGGTCACGGATGAAAAGCGAGAAATTTTGCTTTGTCGAACCCGATTGCTGGTTTTGGTTATTCTGAATCGAGATTGTTACTGATTTGCGATTGGACGCACCTGAAAACAAAAAACAAACAATCTTACTGTGCGAATGTGTTCATTAAATTCCGAATTTACGTTTTTCATCGAACAAAAATTCTCTTAATTGTTTGCCTTCGAGAGACATCAAAAAATTGATTTCGTTTTCGAAATTACTGAATTCATTCGCAACACGCTCTTCACTCATGTTTCCGATTTTTTCAAACTTTTCAAAAAGCGAAATTAAGTAAAATTTTCAAAAAAAAACTTTTGAATTTGCTTAATTGTTCGTTTAATTACATGCAAACCTCTGTAATCCGACACCTCACTTATAAGACCTCAGCGAAAATTGACGCAAAACTTTTTCGAACAAAATTTTCAACGCAAATCGGACAATCTTTACGTTTCGAAATATTTTTTGGTCGAAAGAGGTTTTTGCAATGTTCAATTTGTTGATTATTTGTCTAAACTTTTGATTCAAAACCGTTCGCTTTGAAATTATTCGCTCGATTTACACTTTGTTTCAACTCATCAATTATCAATCGATTTCTGTTGAAAGTGATACACTTAATTCGAAAGCGGCGACAATTTTCACAACGAATTTTTTTAATTGAAATCTTTCAAAAAGTAATAAAATCGAAGCTTATGTTAGCAAAATGAATTTGTTTGTTTGTGCATCGGTTTAAGAACGCTTAAAGAAAATTTTGCGCCGAAATAGACTTACTTTCGAGTAAAGAGTGCAACTCTTGTGCTGTGAATAACTTCGGAAGGCTCATTTATTCGCTTTGTTTTACTTCGAAAAATCAAATTTTGCGAGTTTTTAGTGACGCAAAATCGAACAAACTTTTTGAAAGCAAAAGTTTTCGATCCTTTTTAACGCAAAATGTTGCGAACAGTGCGTGTTCTGAATTTGTATAAATGATGACGGATGCGATAGAGAGAGAGGCAGCCGCTTTTGATGCACATTAAGTCTATTGTAATATCGGATTATAGAGAAGCACTCGAAATAAGGTGTCGGATTACACAGGTTTGACTCAAGTAATTAAAAGAAGCAATCGAGGGACAAATAATGGCAAGCTTTTATGTGATTCGCCGTGAGCACGGATTCAGGCACCGTTTTTGTCATTTTACATTTAAGACAGAAGAAAGGAAAAGAAGAGAGTCGAAAGCGAAAATGAAGTCGGGTAAAGCGAAAGCGGTTAAACGCGAGCGGTGAAAGCCGGCATCGAGCGGTAGAGATAAGCGAACGGTCCCTTCGGCAGAATCCGCCTTTGCAAATGTCTGTAAGCGTGCAGTTGCATTGACGGCGTTTCGATATTCGCTCTCTTATTTCGCACCATTTCTCGCCGTTTCTTTGAAGCGAAGGTGTCGTTTCACTCGTTTTCACCGCTCTCGCATTCAGCGATCGCAGTAAATATGTGTGTTCTGTTCTTTTCCTAAAACCGTTTCAAACACGCAGAATACGTGTGTTGACAGCCAACAAACAACAGTGGCGTCGGTCGTTCGAACAAGTCGTTTTCTTCAGTTGTAAATCGTTCGATTTTCAAAAGGTACTTACTTTTGTCAGCGTAGAAACAAGTGAAAATCACCTCATATTTACTGCTTTCATTCTCTGGACTTTGAGCTAACATTTCGAATGACAAAAGGCAAATAGGCACTTGTCTTACGAAAGCACTCGTCATTAGCTTTTCACTAATTTAATTGATAACGAGGAATGTGCTCTTATTATGTTTATTGTAGCATTTATTGCATTCGCTATAAAAATGCTGCTATCAAACACTGGAAACATTATTTGACGAAAAGTACTTGTTTCGCTTCGGTTTGCTAAAGTTTAATTTCTCGGTTTAAAACGCTACTAATTCATTACTATTTTCACGCGGTTGATTTAGTTGATTATTGGAAGCGTACAATGTTTGGAAATAACGGCGATTCGGTGCGAAACAATTCTTTAATGAACGGAATTCTTCACTCCGAACGCATCGCCTTACTCGATGCCGGTGCGCAGTACGTTAAAGTAATCGACAGAAGAGTTCGCGAGTTGAACGTTGAATCGGTGATTTTGCCGCTGAATACATCGGCGAAATCGATTCTTGCTGACGGTTACAAGTAAGTTTGACTCATTCCATAACCACCCATTGCATTGCACCCGTTTTTCTCTTTTTAGAGGAATAATCATTTCTGGAGGTCCGGGCTCTGTGTATGCCGACGATGCATTGCCCTATGATCCAGATTTGTTTAAAATTGGCTTACCCGTTCTTGGAATTTGTTATGGTCTGCAAATGATGAATAAAGAATTTAATGGTACCGTGCTAAGGAATGCGGCTCGAGAAGATGGACAATTCAAAATTAATGTCGATAATAATAATCCTCTTTTTAAGTACGGCTTTTCTTCACTGCATTCAAATAAAAACAAATTATTTCTTTCAATAGAGGACTAGAAAATGAAGAAGAAGTTCTCTTAACTCATGGCGATAGTATTAATAAAGTTGCAGAGGGTTTTAAAGTAATCGCCCAATCTAAAAATATAATATCAGGTTACTTTTACATTGGTTAAAAAATATTGATTAATTTGAAATTATTTATAGCGATTGCTAATGAAAAGAAAAATCTTTATGGAGTTCAATTTCATCCTGAAGTTAATCTTACAGTTAATGGCATGAAAATTTTAAGGAATTTTTTGTATGATATTTGCAAGCTTCAAGGTACCTTCACAATGCAAAGTAGAGAATTAGAGTGTATTGAATATATAAAGAAAACTGTCGGTAATAATAAAGTTTTGGTAAGTTTTTCTATTAATTATCTAAGTTTTAAATAATTATGAATTTTAAGATGTTGGTCAGTGGTGGTGTGGATTCAACCGTTTGCGCTGCACTCTTACACAAGGCGCTTAAACCTGATCAAGTCATTGCCTTTCATATTGACAATGGTTTCATGCGTAAAAATGAAAGTGAAAAAGTTGAAAAATCACTGAACGGCATTGGCCTGAAACTTAAAGGTTTGTAATTTAAAAATGTAAAGTAAGCTTAATTTTTGCGAACACTTTTCATATATCATTGATGATTCTCTTACATTTTAAGCTGTGAACGCGTCATACCAGTTTTACAACGCCTCGACGACAATATCAGTTGATAAGAAAGATCCTAATAGAAAAAGAACAACGAAGGTACTTTGCCAAACGGTGCATCCCGAAGAAAAACGCGCAATCATTGGTGACACTTTTGTGCGAATATCTTCAGACATAATAAATGAACTGAATTTAAAGCCTGATGAAGTGTTTCTAGGACAGGGCACTCTTAGACCAGACTTGATTGAAAGCGCCTCAAAGCTCGCGAGTTCAAGTGCTGATGCAATCAAAACGCATCATAACGATACTGAGTTAGTTCGGCAATTGCGAGAAAAAGGTCGAGTGGTAGAACCATTGTCCAGCTTTCACAAAGATGAAGTTCGTGCCCTCGGACGTGATCTAGGCCTACCTGACGAATTGGTTCAGCGGCACCCGTTCCCAGGCCCTGGACTCGCTGTTCGTGTTATATGCGCCGAAGAGCCTTTCATGGAAAAAGACTTTTCTGAAACAAGTGTACTCGTTAAAGTTATCGTCAATTACGCAAACAACTTAAAGAAAGTAAGTCATTTTTCCAATTTATTTCTCATTTGGATTACATTTGAATTTTTTAAACAGAAACACGCGTTGTTAAATCGTGTACAGAATGCAACTACAGAAGAAGAAAGACAATTTTTGATAAATTTATCAACAAATTATAAGCTGAATACCACTTTACTGCCTATCAAAAGTGTTGGTGTTCAGGTATTTTATTTCCATGCAAAATCAAGAAAAAAAAAATTATTTTTTTTTATCCTAAAAGGGTGACTGCCGTACATACAGTCATGTTCTCGGTTTGTCAAGTGAAGAAGAACCGACAGATTGGGAAGCTCTGAAAGAATTGGCGAAAATTGTACCGCGTATTTGCCATAATATCAATAGAGTTTGTTATATTTTTGGCGGGCCTGTCAAGTACCCCGTTTTTGATGTGACCCCGACTCATTTAACACCGAATGTTCTAAGTACCCTTCGTGAAGCGGATTGCGTTGCACAAAATATACTTCAATCTAGTGGTTGTTTCAATAGTTTATCGCAAATGCCCATTATTTTAATCCCGATACATTTCGATCGAGATGTGGTTACCCGACAACCTTCTTGTCAACGTTCTGTTGTTATTAGAACTTTTATCACCGAAGATTTTATGACCGGAATACCAGCAATACCTAATAAACATTTACCCTTAGAAGTAAGCACATTTTTTCTATAGTCACTAAAAAATTAGACTACAAGAAAACAAAATTCATCTTTTAATCTTAATGCAATCTTAATGCTTTTGGGGAATCAAATGAGATTCTAAATAAGAGCATTTAAAATCGAATTCCCCTGATCTACCGATCTCTAGAAATCAACATTGATCTTGACAATATTGATTAATGAGTTTGATTTTTCACTTTCAGGTAATTAAGCATATGGTTCAAGAAATTCAAGCTGTACCTGGAATATCCCGTGTTTTGTATGATTTGACGCCAAAGCCTCCAGGAACAACCGAATGGGAGTAAAACTAACAAAAAAATCACTTTTTTAATAAAACATAATATATATATATTTCTCAAAATTGTGAAGTCTCGGAAACAAATTGTTTTTTTCAACCCTTTGCTTTCTCGAATATTTTTAAGACAACATGAGTGAGACTTGCGTTTACAAAAAAATTAAACTTTCTTTTCGGTTTTAAATTTATTTTAAAAATTCAAAATGTTTTCGCAGTGATTTACAACTCTCGAGACATTAGGTGATTTATAAAAGGGCTTATCCAACAATAATAAATAATGCGCGATGCACCCTTTTATAATAAATTGATTCAAATATTAAAATTTTTTGCCAAGTACTGATTTTCGTCTAACTCAAAAGAATCATTATTATGTTGAATTTTAGCTGATTTGTTCAAATTGTTTCAAATAGTAAACGTGGTTATACGCTCATTTTGTTCGAAAATTGAATTTGTCTATTCGAAAGAGAAAATTGCTGATTAATTTTATTTTCATTATTTGACAATAATAATAATTTTTTGTGCAGATGGAGTGTTTAAATTACTAAATATTTGATGATTAACAAAAACGATGTCCATTATGGTACGTGAAGAAGCATTACTCGATTTATTACGATAAACATGAATTTAGGAAGCTATCAGAGTAAACTTTTTATTATTTCAAACAACAACTGAAGAATAAATTCAAAAACAGAACGAGTTTTACACCGTAAGCTTTTCAAAGTGTTTGGTTTTCTCAGAACTCTGAAGTCGCTGTTTTCAAAATTTTTTTTTTTTTGTTGTTGTTGAAGGCTGATTGAATCTCGCTCTGTGGGTATGCAAATTTGTTCTCTATAATTTACAAAAGTCGTTTCATTCTAACTCATCAACTTTTTCTATTTTGTTTTCAGTTCAAGCTAATCATTCGCTTTTCATACGCGAAAAAAAGATAATTGCCATCGATTACATTTCGAATTTATTCGCGTTTATTTCGATTAAAATCTCAATTCTCTTATTTTATTTTTCGATAATTTTAGCTTCAGCGAAGGTTGCTTTTCGAATTCTCAAGCTTGCTTAGAAATTTTAAGCAAAGGTTATCGAAAACAAGCTTCAGCTTGAATTTGTTTTTAAATTCACGAGTTGTTCGGTTTGATTTGAAATTTGTACTATGAAGAAAGCAGCTTTTTTCTTTTATCATCTTCAAAACTGTGAAACAAAATTGTGATAAACTGAGAAAGTAATGCTAAAACTTTTCAATGTTTGAAATTCAAACGCAATGATTAAGTTTCGAACGTTTTAATTTAAACAACATTTAAAACAATCTTTGTGAAAATTGATACGAAACAAGAGTTTATGCACATCTTTTAAAAAGGTACAACCTTCGCGCTTGGCTGCCCACAATGAATTTGAAATTCTTTTTTTTCGCCTATGAGTGCAGCGTTCACAAGGGTGAAATGTTTTTATTTTATCGAATATTTCTACAAATCTTCATTTGAGAGAAGAATTTAAATAGAATTGAAATATTCAAGCATTCGTCGGCCGGCGACGAAATTCATTATTATCAGGTAATGTTTCAATTCTCTCATCGTTTTTCTCGTTTTAATTCGTCTCGCTTTCAATTCAATCGCTAACTTAAAAGAATTCTGAAAACGCGTACTTTGCATTCGCTGTGATTAAGCATTGTGAACGATTGTCACCGAAACGAATGTCACTTTGTTTGTTTGTTTAATAAATAATATTTAATCGCTTACCAGTTAAATGCTTTTTTCTTCATTTCTTTATTCAAATATTTGTGTGCGTTCGCGTTAATTACTTTATGCAAAAGTTTATGCGTTCATAAAAGCGATCGCTTCGATCAATTCAGCGGTTGAATGTAGTGAAGCGTATTATTCGGTTTAAAATGTTTAATCGGTTGAAAACACGACGCTGGACAATACACTCTGATGACCAGATTAATTTGTTCAAACTACGCAACGGTAATGTGAAAATCATTTTCAATTCTTGCTTTAAATTATGAAGATCAAAGTGTTGTTTATTCAAACGAAAATTAAGATGAAAAGGAAATTGCGTGAAATATCGCAATGAGATTACCTTTAGTCGTGTCATGTTTCATAGTTAAGATTTCAGAGTAAAAGTAAAGAAGCAGACAGCTAGCATTTCATTCGAGTACCCATTTCGCATTATTTCAAATCACGCGAGGCTACTTCTAAGTTTCTTATAGACCACAGTATAGCTTAATGTGAATTTTTATTAAGTTTTATGGTTCTAGTATAAGAATTGGCTTTTATGAAAATAGCGTAGCTTTTCCAATGTTCGGAAACACTGGAGGATGTATAAAAAGATTTTCTTTCGCCATTTTAAAGAATTTTTCAAAAAAGGTTTTTTTGCAAGCCTTTCACATTTCTACTAGAATAATGAACACTGGTGTCCAATAAAATCTTTCATTTTATTCAAAACACGCTTTGCTGTAAAGACATTCTCGAGATATGGGCCAAAGTTCTAAAAATTCAAAAATACATTTTTTGACCCTATCTCGAGAACGGTCCATTTTAGATATCTGAAACGTTCAAAATGAACTAAGCGTCAAAATACACCTTTTAAGGTGCTTTTTAACAAATTTTGAAGATTCCCTCTTTGCTCCACTTCGTTTTTACTAATTAATGAAAGCCTTAAAAAAAGATTTTCACTTGTGAAATTTCGTATTTGTCGAGTGGTGAAGTACTATCTTGTCTCTAAAAAGCATTTTTTGTGCTTGATATTCATTTAAGTAGTACAGTCTGAACTTTATAAATTAAAAGCCGGTTTTACTTTATTAAATTTAGTTTCGACAACGACTTGAAAAATAACAAATTGAGGTTTGCTTAATTAAAGAGGTGTTCTTAATCTTAATCTTTATTTCCTTACTGATATCTTCAAGAAGATTTATAATTGATGCTTACTTTCGCTTGCTTTTCCCAAAGCAATCAATCGAATCGTTGAATATAAATTTAGAATTTCAAAATGTTATTTGCTTCGGTTATTTTTCTCCCAATTTCTTCACTTCATCTTCATTCTCATCATCGCTTTCAGCATAATCATCAAATTCTTTTTATTGATTATATTGACTCAAACTCCATCGCGTAACATCATCGTGGTGTTATCAAAATAAAAAATCTTTATTGTCTAAACATGATAATACTTTATTTTACTTTACCAGAAATGAAAATCTTTATGACTGAGTAAAAAATTTAAATAAGAGCAACATTACTTTTTATATTCCCAAAAATAGTGACCAATGAAGTTCTTGATATCAGTTTTTACTTGCAAGAGGTGTAGCCTAAAAAGGTCTAGCAAGTACTCTGCACAAATGTTTCTCATTAATGAAAAATGCCACCGCACAAAATAAACTTTGTCTCGCTCTCGTCAGAAGAGCATATGAGTTTCGTTAAGAAACAGCAGTTCAAAAGGGAAGAAAAGTAAATAAATATAAAAACATAAATTTCAAATGAAAATACCTTAGAAAATAATTTAGAAAATGAATTTACACGTACTCTGTTCGTATAGAAAGAAAGGTTTCAATATGTAAGTAAATTATTTAAAAACAGTTCGCGGTTATCACTTGAAATAAAAAACTTTGATTTTGTTTTTCACGTTGGCTTTTCATTCATTTCAGGTATGGATTTACGTAAGAATAGCCATAAGAGAAAAATGAAGCATTATCATTTCAAGCAATTGAGTTTCGGTAAGAAAATAATTTTATTTTATATTACCTTTGGAAAATCAAAGTCAAAGATAAAGCGATGTTTAGAGAGAGAGAGAGTTTTTCGACTAGAGCGTTATGAATTATTTATTATATTTTATCGATTAATAAAAGAAAGTGAATTTTAGCGATGAAAGTTTCTCTCAACTTTCGCAAAACAATTGACTCCAAGCAATTTTGTTGTTGCTTCCCGATTCTGCACTATTTTGTTTCGAAAGCTACGCTTCATTTAGACATCATTCGATTTCTATAAATCAGCTTTCAACCAAATTGAATTTTACCTTTAATCCCTTTCGCTGAACGCGCAACTTTGCTTCGCTCCTCTAAATGAGATTTGAGTTTCTCGTTTTGTCGCTCTTTGCGTTCATCTTTCGGTTTAAATGTGATAACACAGTTTCCGTGCACACCTCGCGATTTCACACGCACATCACTATCTTCGTATGCTTTCAACCGATCTGCTAGTGTCATTTTGCTTTCTCGCTTCGAATTTGATTTCACTTTTTTCATTGCCAAATCTGTTATTGTTTTGCCTTCTTTTAATTTGTACATTTTCGTTGTGGACTCATTCTTTTTGCCTTTACTTTGATTATTTTTTTGCACTTTTTCTGTTTTTATTTCTTCTTCATCATCGGATTCACTGCTTTCTGAGAACTCATTCATGTCTTTTTTATCGTTAACCTCATCAAAATATTGTGGTATCTCAAACCTTAACTCACTCTCTTCTTCTTCTTCTTCGTTTCGCTCCTTATCACTTTTCATTCCTTTCTTTTTATTTAATTTCGTAATCATCGGAAGTAGTAACTTATACTCTTCCGTACTCTCGTCTACTTGAAAATCAGGATTTTCAAACAGAGCTTTAAATCTTTCATCTTTCAACAGCGATTGTTCTTCTTCTTTCGATTTATTTTTCGCTTCGTTGCTTTCCATTAATTTCAGAGCCAATTCTCGGTTAACTTTGGGAAGCTTACTGTTAACTTTCACTCTGCTACCTCTTTCTGCTTCCATTTTTTCTTTTATTTTCTTGCGTTTATATTCTTCGTAAGCAAAAGGATCAGAAGCAGCTTTTGCTTTGTGATATAGGCGGATGTCGATGAAGAAGCCGTGCATATGAGCGCGTAATAAGTTAGTTCCAATTAAATGATTAAGTCCTAAACTTTCCAATTCCTGCATTGTTACGAATTTGTAGTCATCATAAATATTGTTTTCGTTGCTTTCCTCCATTTCTTCTACCAAATGTTCTAAAAATGAACACCATTTGGGCGCTGTGCCAATACTCGGTATGAAATATGTGAGTATTTGCGGAGCTTCATTAGCGAGGAAAAGCATTCCCGTGTTTGGAATGAGGCACAAGTCGTTAAGATCAGATTGAGTTTGAATTGAGGTGAAAGGATCGCCGGAATTACGATTCCAAAATTTAACGATTTTTGAATCCATTGAGGCGACGAGGTCTCGATCAGCAATAAATTCGATGTCTTTAATTGGCAAACCGTACAAATGATCCTTAACAAGATATGGTTTCGCAGAGCGAATGTCATAAAGCAATATTAAACCCGAAGATGTTCCCGCGGCTAAATGCAATCCGTCTTTGAACGCAAGACTTGTGATTGAAGGCATTGTTTCATTCACACTATCGACATTTAAACAGCTCGCGGCACAATCGAGCTTTGCTACTTTCTGATCGTTACGCGGATCCCACGCCTCGATGCAGCCGTCTTCTGAACCGCAAACGAGCAAATTATGATATTCGTTGCTTAAGCATACATTAAAAGAAGGCGAATCTGAAACGTAAGGAGAGAGAAACTTTCCCTGCTCAAGATTTAAGCGATAAATTTCGGGTGAATCGCCCACACAGTAAAGGTCACAGTTAGATCTATTGTAGGCTAAGTCGTGGCCGAATCTCGGTATCCGCAATCGAAAATAGCGTCCTTCTTGAGAGTGGAACTCGAGATAACGGTCTTCTTGCAAGAAGGCCATTTTGGTGTAATCGTCTGACAATATTTCAAATTTGATCACTTCTGCGTCAAAGCATCGCTCGAATTTCAACGCCAAATCTTGCACGTCGTAACAGCGAACTCGAGGCTTGTATACGCCCGTGGCCATCACATACTGGCCGTCGCGCGAAACTTTGATGCAATTGCTAACTGAAGGCATTTTGAAATCTTGAATCAACTCGATTCTACGCCGCAATTCGACATCTTTTTGCTGCATTCGTCGTTTCTTTCGATCGGACAACCATTCTGGCAGCGATTTGCTGCTGCTTAAGTTATAAAGCTTCACGTCGTTCACATTTGAAACTTGCATTGCATTCGCTTTTCGCTAACTTCGCTTTCAGTCACTGTTTTCGTTCAAAACTCGAGTTTTGAAAACGCGAAAAGTGCAAAACTGTCGAAACAACAACAAACACGTGTTACAAACAGCGTTCGCTTCGATAGCGTCGAAAGATGGCGACTGTTTCGAAAAGTTTTTTTTTGGAAGTGTTCGAAAAGTGTTCCAAAATTGTGTTTGTATTCGAATCGTTGTTTTGTTTTCTCTATTCAACAACTCGCCGTTTGCTTTCCGGGTTCACAATCAAAGTGAGTTCGTTTGCAACCGAATTAACATTTTCGGTAAAACACTTAAAACGATAACGAAGTTAATAGTTGTGTTTTAAAAAATTTGTTTACTTGCTTTTTCTCTTCCAATTTTGCGAAGTTGTTTTGTACAGTTTAATGCATATTAATTTGCTGTCTTATCAGCAAAAATACATTGAAAAAGTGGTTTTTTAATGGCAGGGATAGCAAATTTATATGCTTGTAGCTGTATACTCATTTGCATTTATTTAAAAGCATTTTCTACTTATTTTACAAGCCAAAATTTCAATTTATTAATCGCTTTTTAAAATTTTGGATGCTTGATTCATTAGTTTGATGCACTTTGCTTTTAATCAAATTTCATTTTCAAGTTTATTCGTCTCTGAATTTTCTTTGAACAAGATTCTCGTATCTAGAGGATAGTTTAAAGAACCACTCTGCAGTTTAAATTATTTTTAAATTAGTTTGCAAGCTCTGTTTAATAAAAAATTTCTTAGATTATGCACAAAGCGTCAAACTAAATATTGTCAAAAATTGTTTAAAAAATTTTTGTTTACTATTTCTGATACAATTTTGTGAGATAAGCGCTTAAAATGATAATAAAAATTTTCAATACAAACTAAAAGCAATGTTTGTTAAAAGATTAAAAGATAAATTTTGATTTGAATAGTTAAGCTTCATTTGTTTCTCTCTAATCCTCAAATGATTTGCGTGTGTAGAATTTCACATTTTATAATTTTCGACTCATTAATTAAGGCAATAATTACTTGCGTTAGTTTTTGATAAAAATTAAAAGCACTCAAATATCTCGATTATAGATTTGAGTATCAACACATTGTTCAAAACTTTCTCTTATTGTCGAAACAGATAAAGTGTCACATTTTTCATTTAAAAACGTTAAGGTGGCGATTTTTTCGCAAAAAATTGATTTAATTATTCTGGTACTACTTATGATGTTGAGAGCTCCCTTCTTCACCTTGTAGAGGTAGAAACGGTAAACGGGAAAAATCGTCCGGTCACAAACTCGTCAATCCTATACGAAAAGCAGGCGGGTTCGGGATCAATACTTTAACCCTTATGACCCATTTGATCCGTAACTACCTTAACTTGATAGTCTCTGATAAAATACTGATATGAGAAGGGTTCTAAGCTCAGAGAAACTTAAGACCCTGTTGTTCGTGCGCTCACATTTCTATATCTTGAAGCAAAATAGGAAAGAATGAAAGAAATGAATATGAATAATATAAGCGGTAAAGTAAACGAAACAAATATTTATCTAAAATAGAAGTTATATTAAAAAATTATAATTTGCGAGAATGAACAAAATTCGATGGAATGGGAATGAAATTTATTGTAATTTTTTGCACTTTCTATTTTTTGAATTTATGCTAGATATTGTGGTTTAAAGAGTTTAACCATTCAAAGGTTAAAATCGTGGGACGGACGGCACAGCCCATTAGCTTACGGGATGCTGGCGGGTTTGGGATTTCTTTTTTCATCCTGTTTCTACCTCTATCGTCTTGTTTACAAATTTATTGTATTTTTGAATTAAAACATTACCTTCAAAATTTATTCAAATTACGCGTGTTTTGTGTTTCATTTGCAATGTGCTCCAAAGTATGTGAGAAATTTTTTTATGTCAACGGTTTGATTTATAATGCCAAAATTATTTTATTTAAGCTTCAAAGACTAACATTCAGTAATTTTTCTGGTGTTGTCAAATTTATTGAATAATTTATTGAATTCGAATGCGCTAATAAATCAAAAATCAAAACTTTCAACCTTAACGCTTTCTTTGATGAGTACATGAATGCTTTTCATACAGTTTTTTCTTTAGAAATTATTCTGTTAAATTAAAAACTTAATTAAAATTAAAAATTTAATTTTTAACAGTTAAATTAAAACGAAATTTTGTATAATTTGTTGAAACGATTGAATATTATTTGAATTGGGCGAAAATTTTTCAAATAAAATTTTAAAAGGTGAAGAAATTTCAAATTTCATCTTCTACTCAGGCTCATGAATTTTAAATGATTAAATGATTAAGAATTTTAAATGATTAAAAAACCAAAAATTTATTTTTTAATTTTTTAACTGATCCTTGCTATAAAATTCAAATAAATATGAAAAATCTGAATTCTTAAATCTCATTAATTAGTTTTGAAAAATCTCTTTTTTAAAAGATCGAAGGTTTTCGCCCGAGTAAAAGTTCAAGTAAATTTGAGAAAATGTGAATATGTGAAGCTCTTTGTCGATGGAGCCAATACAAACAAAAATTTTTAACTGATAGAACTTATAATAACTTTTAAACAAATTTTGCTAATGTATTTGCATTATGAAACATTTTGTTTTTAGAAAAAGCAAAATTTTTCCATTTTCTGCTGTGAAAGGCAAAAATTCTAATTTGATTTGTGAGCTGTTTGAGTTTTGCAATTTCCATTATAAAAAAAAATTACTTTTGCATGATGTAAAGCTTAAGAAAGTAGAACAGCTTTTAAAAAGCGAAAAAGGATTATCGTTTCATTTAATTTATTATAAAATAAAATGAAAATTTTCGAATGATTTCAGCTTTGAACAAGAATTCTATTTCATAATCTATTTTGTGAATGCTAACATTTATGAGTTTACGAATGTTTTAAAATAATCAAAACAAATTTTACAAATCTTTAGAAACTAAGTAAATT
>NCKU01001838.1:0-22506 GCA_003675995.1 Dinothrombium tinctorium
TTTTTTTTTAATTATAAGTTGTTTTAACAGTTTCAAACCACTCTATATATCTTATCTATCTATTCGCTTACTTGAAAACAATAATAAAATTGGTTATTAAAAATTTAAAAAGCTTGCAACTTGTTTTATTTGCGAGCCATAATTAGCACAACAAAACGCTTTGAGCCTCCAGGAGCGCTTAGTCAATTACATCCATCGTCGAAATTAATATTTTACTTCATAAAAATAAAGCGAAAAAATGTTTTTCAAAAATTTTTTGTTTTCTCGAATTTTTTTGGTCACGGATAAAAAAATTTTTTACCTCCTCCCATTTCATTTTACACGATCACACGATTGGTAGCTACAGGATGAGGCTATTTTGCAATTTTAACTGTCGCCTTTGTGTTAGTTCAAGCGCATATTTTAGCTTCACTGATGCAAATTTTAGGCTTAAAACTAAATAAATATTTTTGTTTTCTAACTCGTATTTATCATTTTGCGTGACATTATTTTTTATCTTTTTCACTTTAGGACTTTTACAACACTTCCAATCAAGTCCATCTGTAAATTATTCCGCGCCAAAAGGTAAATTTAGAGCGAACAATTGTAAAAAAAGAATCGCTTAATTTTCTCGCTCACCAGGTACCATTTTAAAATTGCCATGTGTCGTAAGAAATAGACAAGGAGAGTGTCTGTGGCTGCGTAATGGACTCGGTTTAGGAGTCATACCAAATAAATACGAATTCAAAAGAACTCCTGACAATGGTATTTGCATACATTGTTTCACGTTTGAAATCAAATAATTTTAATACAATCATCAGGAGACTGCAGTATTACAATTCACAATCTTGCGCGGGAAACCGACGAAGGATCATGGCAATGTCAAGTTCTCTCCACCTCCCTCGATCAACCTACACTTCAGTCGGATATTGTTACCGTGACCGTTTTGATTGCACCTGGACAGCCAAGGATAAAAAAAATTGTAATTGTTTTCTCTTTAGCCTCTCATTTCACTTTTAATTACCACGTAATTTCAATTTTAATACAGAGTGAAGTGAGCACTCGTCTTGAGAGATTCGCTCTGCGTGAAACCGAGATCGAGTGTTCAATCGCTAAAGGGCATCCACCTCCCATTATTCTTTGGTATCTTAATGATGAAAATATTACAGACAAGGTTTGTAGAGAATTGTTATCGTTGTGTGCTCATTAAAGTCATTGATTGAATTTGAAGGCGTCTTCAGTAACGTCGAAAACACCCCCACCAAAATCAGAGACTGTGAATACTTTATCAACATTGCAAATGACTTTCGGCAAAGAATACAACAATGCGACGTTGAAATGTGTTGCTTTACATCCACTTATAAATCAAACGGATTCTGTTATTTTGAATCTGTTCTGTACGTTAATCTAGTGCTTTCGAGTAACTTGATGCTAAATTAACTTTCTCTTGCAGACCCTCCTGAAGTTTCTGTCAGCAAAGATCGCTATTCGATTGTTGAAGACACAGAGCTCACTGTTGAATGCAAAGTCGATGCCAATCCACCGGCAACTGTTGCCTGGAGAAGAGTTGGAGGTATGTTTACCTCATTGCTCTATACATTTGTAGCATTAAAGAACCTTTTTGGGCACAGATAATTCGATCGTTGAGGCCAATCCATTATATGGTCGTAATTATTTGCATTTTGAAAAAGTAACTCGTGATCTAAATGGGAAGGAATATGAATGCATCGCTCAGAATGACTATGGCACCGCGAAGCCTGTCATTGTGAGCTTTGATGTACTTTGTAAGCGAAGAAGCCCAATAAGAGAAATTGCAAGCTCTTGCTTACATACTCATTCCATATGCAGATAATCCGCGAGTGATGCAGTTGTCTAGCGCTCAATCGACAATTACGGGAAGCCGAATAAGGCTTCACTGTAAATTCGATGGCAATCCGACTCCAACTATACAGTGGTATCACATCGACCCGAGAACTGGTGAAACAAATGACGTTAAAAAATATCGCGATAAAGACGACGAGTATTTAGATCTCGTTAATGTTACTTACCTTCACGAAGGTACTTAAATTTGCTACATAAGCATGTAATTATTTCAAGCTCTTGGCAGGACAATATTTCTGCGAGGGTACAAACAGAATAAACAATGTTGTAAACATTGTAAAAAGCGGACTTATTGACGTCGATATCTACGGATTGCCGGCTTTTTTAACTAGAGTATGTTATTATATTGCTTAATTTGAATAAGCTCGTTTCTCAAATTATGCCTCTTTAGAATCATGTTGTGACAGGACAAAGAGGCGAGAGTAGTGAACTACAGATGGTATTTTGCAGCGATCCTGCTCCTTACAAAGTTTACTGGCAATTCGGCTCCATTAAATTAACTGTCAGGTTAGTACATGAAATTATCTAAAAAAAGTGGTTATTCTCATCTGCCTTTAGATCTCTGGAATCAACGATAAGCAATTTTAATAATAAAAATTCGTCATTTCATGAACGTTTTGTTGTCGGACCTATGATGCCAATAACTCCAAAGAGGAATTTGAATTTCGCTTCGGGCTGCTTTGAAGCTTCACTTTTAATCAAAGATACTGATATAAGTGATCAAAGAGATTATGTGTTGGTTGTCGAAAATGAAAGAGGAATGAGCGAAGGGCTTATTAAGCTAAAGGTGAAGAACGATGAAGTTTTCATGTATATAATATTTAACAAAAAATTTGTTAAAAGGTTGTAAAACCGCTATCAGCTACATTAGTGGTCGCTACTTTATTGAGTATAATCGCGGTTATTTTGATCATTAGTATAATCACATTATTGCTGATTAAGCGTAAAAGAAAAGGGAAAGAACGTGTCAGCGATGAAGAAGCGAAAGAAGATGCTCAAGGTTTGCCAAGTATTCAATTTTCATTAAATTCAACTTTAATTTTTTGCCAGTGCTCTCTCAAAATGTTAAAATTGGTGATCCACAAGAAGAGAAATTGCCAGTTAAGGTTTGTGAATCAATTTTATATTGAAGATATTTTTCTTATGAAATTGCTTTTAGAATAATGTTGAAAATAATCATGAGTTGGTATATGCGAATTTGGACTTTCCCAAAGATACTAAACCACCGCCAACTCGGCCAAAACCGCAAATGCGGCCGTCACATACGAGGCCAGCAAATAATAGTAGCACTGGTACCGAATATGCGAAGCTTGCATTTCCAACAAAAGCCGACTTGTGAACAGATTTTTTACTCTATTTTATTCGGTATTACTTAATTATTTAATAAAATTATTATTCGTGTATCCGTCTTTGGTTTTTGACTGCGAGAAATAAGTAAGTGTTGAGTGCAAAGTGTTAACTCTAGACTCAAGACCAGACACGAGTCTCATTTCGTGTAGAAAGCTACTTTCTTTTAAGAGGGAAGTAATTACAAACATTTCGTGATAATCGTAAAATTTCGAACCACTTGAAACCGAAGTACTTACGATTCGCGTAATAACCTTTTCGAGTATATCAACGAACTGTGTGTAATCCATGCCGTAATTTGCTTTCAAAACTTTTTGACATTCGTGTTGAAACTCTAATGGATCAATTAAACTTCGAATGTCATCTAACTCATGTTCTGTTTCTCTCAAAGCTTTTCGCAAATCGTTCCATACAATATTTAAATTGCACGCATTAAACCAGTTGTGATTAATTGAAATTGTATCCTCTAAATTAATTACTTCATGCATCCAACCACTAGGCACGAAAATAATTTCACCCTCGTTTTGAATAACTTCAATTATGTGAATACCGGCTTCCTTTGATATCACAGACACTCTTTTCGGAATTTTTTCCTTGTAAAACTGCTTTAGCTTTTCACTTTCTTCTGGTGCAATGAAAAACCACTTCTTTTTGCCAACAATATTAGCAGACCAGCTAAATGATGAAAATACATCTGTGTGCAGAGGTGTCCTGTTCAACATAAGTAATAAGAGAAAATAAACATCAAAGTTTTTAAATAAGGAATCAATTGATAAGACACTTATTTAAAGAAAATGAAAGTTGAGACAAACCATGAATTTTTGGGACCAAAATAAACGAATTTATAGTCATCGTCGAGATGAGACCAATATTCATTTAAATAATCAGATTGAAAATAAATTGGAACTTCGTATGTATTGTAATGAGGAAATTGTTTCACGAAGTGCCAATTTTTTAAATATAAACATTTAGTATTATTAAAAGAAGAATTTTTAATTGTTGCAAAATAATCCAAGTACTCATCGAGTAGCATTTCCGTTGTGTTACCATAATAATGATCACTACATTCGGAGACAGGAACAACACATTTCCCTTTTTTTAAGAGAACAATTGAAAAAAGTTTTAAAAAGCTTGAAAATAAAATGTATTTATGTTTGTGAATATTAAAATCACTGTCGAAACCTTTTGCATTGAAAAACAAACAAATCATTGATTTGTGAAACCAGAAAAAAGAAGTGAACATTTTACAAAGTGGCAAATGAAACCGATGTTTTGTGTTCGATGTCAACGACCGTCGCAAAGGTTTCGAGAGTGAAGAGGAAACTGACAGCTAAAACGCATAGGAGCGAGAGAGACCACTGCAATCAATGACCTAGTTTTTAAGACTAATTAAAACAAAATGTAAAGCGTAAATACCAAAATTAATTCGAAAATAATCAAAATCAATGAGATGATTGCGAGAATCGTCGACGCCAAACAGTAGCCATTCGCGTCTACATTTCCAATTGTCGCTTAACTTCGATTCAAAAATGCACGGTTTATTCGCGAGCATAAATTCAGTATAAAATCGATCGTACGTCGTTTGTGCAGTTAAATATTCGATCATATCTTTTTTCGCTTATTTCTTGCATTCGCAAAAGAGGCAAAAGAAAAAAGGTGTGAAATTGATCTGATTTTCGGTGACGACATTGAAAAAAAAAAAAACAAACAAATGTGCGCCCGTCGCATGTAACTGCGTGCGAAACGGTCGATCGATGCGTACCGTTCAATTGTTCGCAAAGTTTCGGACACACGACGAATTGTACGCGAATCGATGTGTCAATCGTTTGAAAAGTTCTAAAAAAAGAACGATTGAAAAAAAGGTAAAATTAAAAATAAAATTCGAACGAAGCACAAATTTTTGAGTTTCGCGAAGAATGACGCAAAAAATGAGCGCAATTTATGAGCGGCCCCTCGAAATGCGTTTAAAAGAAAACAATTCTTAACGCCGACTTTTTTCGATTCGAAAAATTCGTTTTCATTTCTATCGCCAAAAATTGCGTGAAAGCCGCATTTTTGATTTTCAAATTCAGTTCGATTCGTCGAAAGCGAACGCGAAACGTCGTTCGCACGCCGCTCGTCGCATTCAACACGGCGAAAAAACGCTTCGAAAATACGTAATTTTTAAATGCGTGAAAAGGTAAGAGAGTTTCGCGCTGTTATAAAGCTGTTTGTAGCGATCGAACGGCGAGTTGTTTGTGTGTGTGAATTTTTTTTTCGCTTTTCGCTCGACTCTCCAATTTCTGTGTGTTCAACATTTTTTCGCTAATCGAAAAGGCGTGTTCTGTCATTTCACTCTTCGATTCGAAAATTCACTTCTCTCTCTCTTTCTCTTCGTTTATTATTATTTTTAATATTTGTTGAATTTTGTTCGAAAAGTGAAAATGTAATTGTGTGTCGAGAGGGAGAAATGCTCGGCTTTCAATTTGCGGAGTGAAGAAAGAGAGAAAAAAGAGTGAGAAGCAAAAATCAGCTGTGAAATCCACGAAATCGTCGACATTTGTAAACGAGCCTTTTGGAAAAAACACTTTCACTTTTTAATTATTCTCTCTTTCCTCTTTTTATACAGAATTTCGTAAAAAATTGATTTCGTGAAATTGCTGAAACCACGCTTCAATTTTTTCTTCTTTTTTTTGCCAACGCAATACTCAACATTTCTCGTCTTCGAAATTGAAAGAGATAACACACGCGTTTTTGTTTTTTCTTTCGCTTTTTTTGCTAAATGGTGCCTATAATACACTTGAATTTAAAGGTCTGACATTCTTTGCATAATTCACGAATTTCTTTTCTCGCTATTCGTTTGCTTTTATAAATACACTTCAATAATCAATTCACGACTTTTTTTTAAACGGTTCATCGGACACTCGCGATGCATATCGCGAAATTGACGCTTTCGTGTGCACGACTCATTTTTACACATTTTTCATTACTATCAGATTAACATCGTTTAAGATACGGTTTCACATCGCAAATTGAATTGTTTTAACACTCTTAAAACCCTAATTTTTTCAAATGAATCCGATTCTGCTCATTCCTTTCTCGAAAATTAATTTATTTATTTTAAATATCAACACTATTAACCGTTTATTTATTTTCAGATTGTAATCTAAATACCAAAGTGAAGCTAAAATGACCGTTGCCATAAGAGGCGGCTCTGGTGGAGGGGCTCCAAACCAGCAGGTTAATCCTCCGGCAAATGATAATCAAAATCGTTCGGATGCAGCAAATATTGTCGATGTTTCAATTATTTCAAACGAGGAGAGTATCACAACTACAGACTCAGTTGCAGTCTCGTACTCTCCAAATTCAGCGAATGAGCCTAGTGAAACAAATGAATGTGACCCTCCTGTTGAAAATTTGGAAGATGTGGAGCCTGAATTTCCGATCACTGAATTGGCTCGATTAGATGATATGATCAATCGACCGCGATGGGTTATTCCCGTGTTGCCTCGAGGAGAGTTAGAAATACTACTCGACGCTGCTATCGATCTTTGTCGCAGAGGATTAGACACCAGAAGTGAAGCTTGCCAACGATTTTTTCGGGAAGGTTTAACGATTTCGTTTACAAAAATATTAACTGATGAGGCAGTCAGCGGTTGGAAATTTGAAATACATGTAATTTATCACCCAGAATTTATAAATTACTTATTTTTTTTATTGTCTCTTCTTAGCGGTGTATTATGCAAAATTGTGAGCGATTGATCGAACTAATTGTTTTAAAATTGAATCAGGATTGGTTCCCTCTTTTAGACCTGCTAGCAATGGTTTTCAATCCATCGAACAAGTAAACACATTTTTGAGTTATTAATTATTAATCAAGCCTCTTTTTAGGTTTCATGTTTTTACATCGAATAGGCCTGAAACAATACCGCCTAATAGAACACCTGAAGAAGAGTTTGCTCGTTCGACTGATCCTCGAGCGCCGAGAGGGTGGTTAATAGAACTAATTAACAAATTTGGGAAATTAGATGGTTTTAAAATTCTTTTAGAACGGTTTGAAAAAGGACCACCATTGTCAGTTCCACTTATTGCTGCATTGATCCGACCTTTTGGATATTGTTACGAATTATTAACTGTTTCGACAATTGAAAAGTATTTCTTGCCAATAATTCAAATGGTGCCTGCATTTTTGGAGAATCTTACTGATGAAGAGCTTAAGAAAGACTCAAAGAACGAAACAAAAAACGATGCACTTTCAGGAATAGTTAAAGCTTTAAAAAATTTAGCTTCACGTATTCCTAATCAAGAGGAAACTATAAAAAATTTAGAGATATTCCGTCTTCGTATGATTCTGAGGTTGTTGCAAATATCATCTTTTAATGGCAAGATGAACGCGTTGAATGAAGTGAACAAAGTTATTACAAGTGTTAGTTATTACTCTCATCGCCATAGTGGAGGTAACAGCATCGGTGTTGAAGAAGAAGAGTGGTTAACCGCTGAACGAATGGCCCAGTGGATAATGGAGAATAAAGTGCTTCAAATAGTCTTACGTGATAGTTTGCATCAACCTCAATACGTTGAAAAGCTCGAGAAAATAATTCGTTTTGTGATCAAAGAAAAAGCCTTAACGCTTGAAGATTTAGATGACTTATGGGCTGCTCAATGTGGTAAACATGAAGCTATTGTAAAAAACGTTCACGACTTATTGGCGAAACTAGCATGGGACTTCACTCCAGAGCAGTTAGATCATCTTTTCGACTGTTTTCAAGCTTCGTGGACAAACGCTACGAAAAAACAGCGTGAAAAACTTTTGGAATTAATTCGAAGACTTGCTGAAGATGACAAAGATGGAGTCATGGCTCACAAAGTTTTGAACTTGTTATGGAATCTTGCACATAACGATGATATTCCAACTGATATTATGGACCAGGCATTGGCTGCTCATGTAAAAATACTAGATTATAGTTGTTGTCAAGATAGAGACTCGCAGAAAACTGAGTGGCTTGACAAATGTGTCGAGGAGTTAAATAAGCCCGATGGAGGCAATTGGGTACTACCAGCTCTTAAACAAATTCGTGAAATTTGTTGTCTGTATAATGAGGCACCACCTAATTTTACAGCAAACGCGATTCCACAAGGAAATGCAGCACACCAACGTTCAACGCATATGATGTATCGCCATGAAGTGATCACTCGTTTGCAAAACCAACAATCTTTAGTCATTAAAGTATCTGACAACATATCGCTATATATGAACAAAGCTCGTCAAATAGCAAAAGATAATCCAAATTTGAACCCAAATTTTATTTATCCCGGCAAGCGCTTCTCCCATACTCAAGAAGTGCAAGAACGATTAAACTTTTTGAGGTTTTTACTAAAAGACGGCCAATTATGGTTATGTGCTCCGCAAGCAAAGCAAATTTGGAAATGTCTAGCCGAAAACGAAGTTTATCCTGAAGATAGAGAAGCTTGTTTTCGTTGGTTTTCTCAATTAATGACTGAAGAGCCCGATCTCGATCCTGAAATCAACAAAGACTTTTTTGAAAACAACATTTTACAATTAGAACCTAGCCTTGTGACTGAAAGTGGAATCGAGTGTTTTGACAAATTTTTCAAAGCGGTTAACGTTAAAGAAGGCAAGTTAGTTCCCAAAAGACGCTCATACTGTACAGAAGATCTAGAATTAATAGGACTTGATTACTTGTGGCGAGTCGTCCTCAGTTGTTCTGAAGAAGTAGCAAATAGTGGAATTGAACTTCTTAAAGAAATCTACACAAACTTGGGTCCTAGGCTTCAAGCAAATCAATTAGATATTCATGAGGACTTTGTGCAAACATGTATGGATCGATTGAAAGCTTCTTTCGACACTGTGTCTGTGCTTGAAGAAGATGACACAAGAATTAGGACTGAAGTTACTAAAATGACTCGTGTTTTAAAAGCATTATTTGAGTACATTTATCAATGTGATACAGATTTTGGCGAAGAAAGAACTATACTTCCTATGGGAAGATCTTTTAGAGGCCGCAACATGACATTGACAATTCGTTTTCCGAATCAGGGAAGAAACGTCGACGATGTCGAGGTGCACACCCATACCAATGAGCCATTGTCTGCAGTACGCCGCCAAATTTTAACAAAGTAAAATTAGATTTATATTTGAATCGAAGGCTTAAATATTTTCTTACAGAGTCAAAGCGAACAATATGAACATGAGAGTAGATTTATTTATTAATAATGAGCTCATTGATCCTGACATGGGTCGAGACAAAAAACTTGTAATGGATTTACCGCTTAAAGACAAAATGATTCTTTCTGGAAAATTGTATCAAGTGAACACCAATATGCCTTCTTCTCCTGACTCTTCTTCGGACAGCTCAATCGGCTCTCCTCATCATCCATATGATGGGCCTAATGTGGAAGCAGAGAATATGCTGCCCGGTGTTGTAAGTTATCAATTTTATCGAATTCAATTTAGTGTAAATTTATTTTCAGATTATGGCTCAACAACACAATTATGCGCAATTCTTTTTTCAATTGGCTGATCTTGGCATGTCTTTGAACAGCGTTGCATTGAGAGATTGTGCTTTGGACATATTAAAAATAATGCCCGCTGATAAAGTTGCAGTTGAAACATTAAAAACACTTTGCCAAACTTGTGCTGAATCTTCTGAAGATCATAATGCGAAATTTGATGCGATATTTTATACACAATCGCCTACACAAGCAGCATATTATTTGGGATGTATTTATTCTCTCTTAATGCCTGCTCGAAATCCACTTTCTGAAGAAGCTCAAGAATTTCAATATAATTTTATGAAAAGCGGGTGTGGGTTTAAAGTTCTTGAATTATTAAATCGAAATAATTTTTTATCGCGGGCAGATGACTTCACCAAAATGTAGGTAGACTTTTTTAATTAAGCTAATTAACTTTCTCTCTTTAAATAGATGTTCGTATTTAATGGTTTTAAAAATAAGCAAATTAGTTTTAGCTACTTTGGCTCATTATATTGTATTAACAGGAACGAGTAGTTCCAAAGAAATTGTTGTTCTTCAGCAAGCATTACATTCAATTCCCAATCCGTCGGCTGATTCGGTTGTTCGAGAAGTCGCCCAAAAAACAGCTCAATTGTTGAAAAATCATGAAAAACAACCTTTAAAGCTAACGAAAGTTTTACCCGAAATTAACTCTATAAAAGCAGTGATGATACTTGCTTGGGTAACCGCAACCGGACGCGAAACTGCATTACAAGCATCAATCGAAAAACTTCACAGCCTTATTGCTGAAACTCATCAGAGTCCTATTGTTGTATATATGACTTATAAAGAAGCATTGGAAGTGTTAACCATTATGTTAATGCTTTCACCACTTGTTCTTGAGCAATTAATGAAAGATGAAACGTGGCAAACATTTATTATTGATCTCCTCTTAGTTTCTTCAAATAGGTAAAAGCAAACTCAACTTTTTTTAAATTCAAACTTCTTTTTTTTTCAAGATCTGTTCGGCAAACAGCTTTAGAAGAATTTGTTTTAATTGCTACCAAGTGTCCAACCAATAGTGAGGTTTTAGTCAAATTTATAAATCTTCTTCACAGCCATTTAAGAAATACAGTTCCGCAAAATAGTTTTTATAAAACTTCACAAGAATTTTTTCGTCTTTTCTGCAAACTTTTAAATAACGCCTTTATAACTCGTTGCTCCTTACCGCAAGCTCAGCAATTATTAGAATATGAAATTGATATACTTCGTCACGTTAGGGTAAAGTATTTGATCACTCTTTCCATATTTCATCTTCTTATTCATTGCAGCAAAATCTTGTAAAAAATGGTTTAATCGAAGAGATTCAATTAGAAGGTCACCTCGGAATTACCAAAGAGCTAATAGCATTGTTAAATTCTCAGCAGAAATATGAAGTTGGTTGTGATAGTGATAATTGGCATGGCAATAAAAATAGAAAAGGAATGATCAAAATCTTAATCGACGAATATATATTTCCTGCTTCTCGAGCGATGGTATTGCAACAAAAATCAAATATTTCGAGTGCTCACATTGAAGAAGTTAACCCTATTTGCAACTCTTCAGCCACGTTGACCGCTGGATTCGATGTTCTTGTAGCTTTATGCACCGGATGCATTCCTAATTTAAAATATGTCGCTGATACACTCATTGAAATGTTTTATTCAGACAACGAACAACCCTTAACCGAGTGGGAGTATTTGCCTCCCATCGGACCTCGGCCAACAAGAGGCTTTGTGGGTTTGAAGAACGCTGGTGCAACTTGTTATATGAATTCCGTTCTTCAACAGGTTTGTTAATTCAGTTCAAACAATGCTTAATTTGTACCACTGCATGTCCACAACTTAAGTCCTTTTTATCGACTTTTGTTGTTCCCTTAAGCAGTGGGAAATAAAAAGCAATTTGAGGCGTTGCTTTATCTCCTTTTAAAAGTGGTTATAAAGTGTCATGTAATTGCAATCATTTTTTTTCAGCTTTACATGATACCCGAAATTCGAGACGGAATATTGATGGTGGAGGGAGCAGCTACCGATTTAAATGAAGATTTTTCGGGCGAAGACAAAATTGAGAACAATATTGTATCAGTGGGCTGTGATATTAATCAAAGTGTTTGTGATGACGAACGGGGATCTCGTGAAGAGACTCGTAGAGAGTATAATTTAGGTGTTTTAAAATATGTTCAAGCCATTTTCGGTCATTTAGCTTTGAGTAAATTACAATATTATGTTCCAAGAGGATTTTGGAAACATTTTAAGTAAGTATTAACTTCGTTGCTATTCTTTTTTTCCCTAATCTTCATAAAATTTTCTCTTAAAGACTTTGGGGTGAACCCGTTAATTTAAGGGAGCAACACGACGCCTTAGAGTTTTTTAATAGTCTTGTTGATAGTTTGGACGAGGCACTGAAAAGTTTAAATTATTCTCCAATAATGTCTCGAGTTTTAGGCGGCTCTTTTGCCGATCAAAAAATCTGTAAAGATTGTCCTCACAGGTAAGACTTTAGTTTTATTCACATTAATCAAGCTGACATTTATGCAGGTTTTCTCGTGAGGAATCGTTCACTACGTTGAACATAGATATTAGAAATCATTCTAATTTATTGGACTCTTTAGAACAATATGTAAAAGGTGATCTTTTAGAAGGTGCAAATGCTTACCATTGTGAAAAGTGTAATCGTAAAGTTGATACTGTGAAACGTTTGTGTATAAAGAAGCTGCCAATAGTTTTAGCTATACAATTGAAACGTTTCGATTATGATTGGGAGCGTGAATGTGCTATTAAATTCAACGATTATTTTGAATTTCCGCGAGTGCTCGACATGGAACCTTATACAGTTCGTGGTCTCGCAAAACTCGAAGGTGAACTCATCGATGACGATCTTGTTGCATGTGATGATGATGCTTTCAATGAAACACAAACTTGCACCAAATACGATTTGTGTGGAATCGTTGTGCACAGTGGTCAAGCCAGCGGTGGACATTATTATTCTTATATTCTTTATAAACATATTGACGGTACAAGAAAATGGTATAAATTCGATGACGGAGATGTCACCGAATGCAAGCTTGACGACGATGAAGAAATGCGAATTCAGTGTTTCGGTGGTGAATACATGGGTGAAGTTTTTGATCACATGCTGAAGAGAATGTCATGTCGGAGACAAAAACGATGGTGGAATGCATATATACTTGTGTATCGTCGTGTTGATACCCAAGAAAGTCAACTTTCAATGAGATTGAATGAATTGACTTTAATGGAATCAAAAGTTAGTGACGCTCAAATAATTAAAATGCCCCTCGCGATTCAAAGGAGTGTTCAGAAACAAAATATTAAGTTTATGCATACGAGGAATCAATTTAGTGTTGAATATTTTGAATTTATGAAGAAAATTTTGAGAAGTAACGGTCAAATAGTTTTCGCCCATTGTCAACATGAAGGTCAAGAAGCTTATTTGGAAACGAAAAAGGACATCGAAGAACTTGCAATGATTTGTACACATCTAGCCGCGCGTTTTCTGTTCAACACTTGCTTTCACACGAAGAAAACACTAAGGTACCTTTGACATGTCAGGTCTAAATTTCTTACACGAAATTTTATTTTTTAGGGGTCAAGCGCTTGATTGGTTTGAAGTTTTAAATTTCCACTTGAGGGCAAGTCCTACTGTTCGTGCATGGTTTGCGCACTATGTTTTATTTGCTCACATGTTTCGCTTTTGTGAATATTTGTTGGATTGTCCTAGTACCGATGTTCGTAGTGCCTTCGGCAAGATTATTGTTTTTCTTGCTCATTACGCGTTGAAAGATGGCAATTGTCAAGTGCCAATTCACTGCTATGGCTCAAGTAAGAATTTATTTTCTGTTGCTAGTGACCAATTTTTAAAATACACGTACTAGGTGCACCTGTCGATGCCGGTATTGGATTGTCCGATCAATTGATTCAGTGCGTTCTATCTTTACTTAAAAAAGATGTTTCTGAACACAGTCGTCATTTAAGTCAATACTTTAATTTATTTTTTCAATACGCTTCGTTGGGAACCGCCGAACGAGCGCAGCTTCTTCGTTTAAATGTCGCTGCTACATTTATTCTGGTCGCACTTGATGAGGGGCCGGGACCTCCTATCAAATATCAATATGCAGATTTAGGCAAATTATATCAAGTCGTTAGTTTATTAGTGAGATGCTGCGATGTATCTTCTAAGTGTGCTTCTTCGCATCCTGGAAGTCTGCCTTTACCAAATCCTTACGGAGTTGAAGAAGACCATCGTTACATAATGCCCATTCAACCAGCTGTAGTCGAACATCTTTACAACAAACCTACATACGTTAAAAAGATTATCGAAGACGCAAACAATACCGAAGACACTATTAAATTACTTAAGTTTTGTTGTTGGGAAAATCCTCACTTCTCTTCTGTAATTTTGAATGAATTATTATGGCAAATTGCATATTCTTATTCCTACGAACTTCGACCGCACTTTGACACTTTATACCATATGCTTCTTATAGAAGATTCATGGCAAGAGCATCGCATACACAATGCTTTAAAAGGTATTATCTTATTGTAAAAAACAAATTTAAATTTTTGTTTATTTTCAGGCATGCAAGATGACCGCGAAGGTCTATTTGATACAATCCACCGAAATAAGACACATTATCAAAAGCGTGCTTATCAATGCATAAAATGTTTAGTCACTTTGTTCTCAACATGCAATTTAGCAGCACAAATTTTACAAAGTAATAACGACTTGAAAAGAAAGTGGACGAGTGCTGTCGCTTGGCTTAACGATGAATTAGAACGACGTCCGTATACATCAACCACACAATATGGTTATAATTGGTCTCCACCGGCGCAATCGAACGAAACTAGTAACGGCTATTATCTCGAAAGATCACATAGTGCGAAGATAACGCTTGCTAAGGCGATTGAGCTGTGCCCCGAAGATGAACGCGAAGATCAGGAAGAACAAGAGATGTCAGAAGATACAGATAGTCCTCCGCCTGAAGCCGATGTACAGGATCCTTTTGTGACGTCATTTCGTTCTGTGAATAAGGGTCCTCCGCCTTTTAATGATGCGCAAATGGCCGGCGATACTTGTCTAACCAGTGAAACTCAAGGAACTCCGGCTTCAAATCTTCCGCGTCCATCATCAGACTCTTATAATTCGAGTTCACGTAGGTACAGCATGCTTTTTCAAACACTGGACCGACCTCCTCGTTTACGATCAACATTCGACAAGAACATAATAATGCATCGGAACCGACACGGAAACGAGAGCATTCAAAATGTGCAAAAAGCTGGAGATAAAGAAGAAGAAAGCAAAGCAGTTGAAAGTACCGAACTATCAAACGTTGAAATTTAAACATATAAATACTATTTTTCTTTTTTCGAGTCTATTTGTAATAACAGTAAAATGCATGCATTCTGTGATTGAAGTAATGTGAAAATTGCAAAAAAACAAAGCGAAAGAACTGTGTTTGAAATTCATGGGAAAAACGCCTGAGCGACTGTATATTGTAAATAGAGTATTGGCTCAGTCTTTATGGACAGCGAACTTTACTCGTCTGCTTTTTGTATTAACCAAAAAAAAACAAAAACAAGAAGAGCACTATTTAACATTGCATTGAAAAACAAAGAATTATAACCGCAAATGCTGAATTCAATTATTCAATCGCGACGAAAATTTTCAAACAACAAAATTGAAATTTGAAATTCGGCTTTCACGAAAAAAAAGTAATGCGTTTTACAGCAGAAGCAAAGAACAAGCGAATGAATTTAAAATGAAAATTGTATTAAAATATATAATTGCATAAAAATAGCAAATTGTAACGTGACTTTTTCTACTTGTTTTCGGTTACGTTTGTTTACGCCACTAAAAGCTTGTGATTCGCAAATTTATTACAAACATTTTTCCTTCGATTTTTTGTCGCCATTCTTTGTATTCGAGATCGCATATATTGTATCTGCGATCGATCTTTTCGTCTTTTGTTCTTCAACAGCGAATTCATTTGAGACAATGTCTCAATGTTTAATTCGCCGTTTGTTTATTTTCGCGAATGTAAGCTTAAAGACAACGCACTTTTCATCACTCTTTTAATCAGCTGTTTTCTTATCGATTTTATTTTCAGAAAGCGAACGCAAGCTTTACGCAATCAACTACAAGAACACAACTCATCATCGCTTCGCGAAAAGGCCTTCACCGTGAACATGGCGTGAGTTGCGATTGTTTAAAGCATCAATTTTAAGAATTCTATTTGCATACAAATGAAAATGTTGATTTTAATTTTGCGCTTCTTTTCGATTAGAAATTCAAGAAAATATTAATTGCGAATAGAGGAGAGATAGCATGTAGAATAATCAGAACATGTCGAAAGCTAGGAATAAAGACAATCGCAGTTTACAGTGATTCAGATGCGAACGCGTTACACGTTCAAATGGCTGATGAGGCTCACGCAATTGGCCCGTCGCCATCTTCTCATTCTTATCTTAATATAGAAAAAATAATCGAAGTAGCCAAAACCAGTGCTGCAGACGCTTTGCATCCTGGTTATGGGTTACTTTCAGAGAATCCGCACTTCGCTAAGCTTCTCGCCGAATCAAATATAACATTTATCGGACCAAATTACAAAGCAATCAAATCAATGGGCGACAAGATTGAATGCAAGAAAATCGCTCGAAATGCTGGTGTTAATACTGTTCCTGGTTTCATTGGTATTGTTAAATCAGTTAATGAGTGCGTTCAATTAGCAAATGAAATTGGCTATCCAGTAATGATTAAAGCTGCTGCTGGTGGTGGAGGAAAGGGAATGCGTGTTGCATGGAATGACAATGAAGCATTCGAAGCATTTAAGTACTCATCTGAAGAGGCAGCATCGAGTTTTAACGATGAACGAATATTGATTGAAAAATTCATTTCAAATGCAAGACACATCGAAATTCAAATCATTGCTGACAAATTCGGAAATGTTGTACACTTGAATGAAAGAGAATGTTCGATTCAACGTAGAAATCAAAAAATAATAGAAGAATCTCCGAGTGTGTTTGTTGATGAAAAATTACGCCAACATATGGGTTCACAAGCTGTTGCTCTTGCAAAAGCTGTTTCTTATGATTCTGTTGGCACCGTTGAGTTTCTAGTTGATAGCAATAAACAATTTTATTTTTTGGAAATGAATACTAGGTTACAAGTGGAACATCCCGTAACCGAGCTAACAGTAGGCATTGATTTGGTCGAACAAATGATCAAAATAGCGAATGGCTGCAAACTTGAGCTAAAACAAACTGACGTTTTGCATAACGGATGGGCGATCGAAGCTAGAATCTGTGCAGAGGATCCGTACAAAAATTTCGGTGTTCCTTCGATCGGAAGGATAAGAAAATATCGCGAACCATTACATATAAAGCATGTTAGGTGCGATAGTGGAGTGAAGGAAGGAAGCGAGATAAGTGTTTACTACGATGCCTTGGTTTGCAAGTTAATAACACATGGTTCGAATAGGAAGGAAGCGATCTCAACTATGATTAGCGCGCTCGATTCTTTCGTCTTGAGAGGTTTGTCATTTCGTTGAAATCAATCTTGTTGCTTTCAAACGTGAAGTGTTTATATAGGAGTGAGAAGCAACGTACCTCTTTTGCGAGATATAATGACTCAAACTGATTTTTTGACGGGAAAGATGAGTACAAATTTTTTGCAGAAAACATATCCAAACGGTTTTCACGGCAAACAATTAGACAATGACCAACTCTTGAAACTTTGCTCTATTGCAGCTTTCATCTTTCTCAGAGACCAGATTCGCTCTCGAATTTTTCTCAATGCCGAACCAAACTACAATACTCTTTACAAGTTTAATTATTGTTCCAAAAATTGGCACTTCGCTATTGTCGTCAAAGATTTCGAATCTTATGAAAAAGTTTTCGCAAACATACAAATAAAAGAAAATCTCTCCGATTTCCGCGCAGAGATCGGCGCTAGTGTTTATTATGTGTCATCAAATTTTTCCTTCTCATCGCCAACGATTTCTTTGAAGGTGAACGACGAAGAAATTACCGTTCAGTTATTTTCAGTTGGCAATGGAACCGGCAACATAGCAATCCAATATTTAGGAACCATTGTAAGTGATTGCCTAAGACGTAAATATGAATTGCTTAAATGATCTACAGAGTGCATATTATAAAACCAAATGACATTTCACTTTTAGGCAACAAATCTCGAGAGTAATTCAATATTGACCTCTTGTCCGAAAAATCATTTTTAAATTATTTTTGTTTTATAAGATGCACTCTGTAGAGCTTATTTACTTTTTAATGAATTTCGTCACAAAATTTTCAACAAAAAAAAATGACTTAGATGATATAACTATTCTCTTTTATTGCGTAGTTCGAAATACGCGTCACGAGTGAAATAGTTGCCAAATACTACGAATTGATGCCAAAAACTATTTCAATGCCTCATCAAAAGACAATTGTCGCTCCGATGCCTGCACTTGTGAAAGCTGTTTTGTGCAAAGTCGGAGAAAAGGTATACAATTAATGAATGAGCATTGAAAGTAATTTTAAGCCAATTGATGTTTTTTTGGCAGCTAACAGAAGGACAGGAAGTTTGCATTATTGAGGCGATGAAAATGCACAACAGTTTACACGCTTCTTCGCCTGGTATTGTGAAGCATATTCACTGCAAAACCGGAGATACTGTGGAAGAAAATCAAGTGCTTATCAAATTCGAGTGATTTCATACTCATTCGCTTATCTCATCGCTTTCTACTTAAATCAATCGCTACTATTTTCACCGAAGATTAACATGCATTTAATTCGATATTAAAAAAGGTATCACTTTACAATGATGGCTGCGAAATGAAGAGGA
This sequence comes from Dinothrombium tinctorium, assembly GCA_003675995.1. Taxonomy (NCBI): domain Eukaryota; kingdom Metazoa; phylum Arthropoda; class Arachnida; order Trombidiformes; family Trombidiidae; genus Dinothrombium; species Dinothrombium tinctorium. Next base: position 18,556 of record NCKU01001838.1, read on the forward strand.
ATGATCTTTTGACTTTTAGAGTTTGTCTGTACGCTAGCATTCAGAAAAGAAGCGTAATACACGCGTAGAAAATGAATGCAAGGGTTCAAGAGTTGCTCAGAGCGCTAATTTTAGAGCGAACGGTCTTCAATTCTAAGAGCAGCTGTTCACGAGCGCAGCACACACCAAGGTCTTCGCTTTGATCGCATTCTTCACAATCTCTTTCACTTCTGTTACTATGCGTATGACGATATCAGTCGGACGTGGTGCTCGCGATTCGTGGCGCATTTTTTCTTTCGCTTTTTTTCTTCGAAAAAATTTGCTTCATTTGTTGACGCATATTAGTTGCTATGTAAGGAAGTAGCATTCGAGGCGCGTCTGCCTTGTTTTATACTTTTCTTCGAAAGAAAAAAATTCTTAAAACTATTTTCTTTAAAGAAATGAAATGCGGCTTTTAACTCTTCTCAGGTACTGTATTCACTTTCATTTCTTTTCACACTTTTCAATTTTTCTTCTTATTATTTAACTTAAACTCAAGCACGCGATGTGCAATGTTGGCTGCATTTCTGTATTCACTTCGTTCTTTAAGTGTGATTTTTGATTAGAACTTCCCAAAAATCTAATAAAGTGGACACATCGATGTGCTGTCATATTCTGTTTGAAAACTCTATCGATTAAAGGTACTTCCTTTCAATGTGATCACAGCTGTTGTAAATTGATTTTTTATAAAAATTTTCTTAATGAAAGCATAAGAATTAGTTTTAAGTAATATTTTAGTTTATTTTTTATTTTATATTTTCTTGCTATTGCAATGAAATTTAACGCTCTGCTTTCGATTAGCTTACTGTTTTCATCACTTTTGAAAAAATCATTGGAATCGATCGTTTTTGATTTGCTTTCATTGTCATTATTGATATTCTTGTTTGGCGTTCCTTGTGAATGGCAAACGCGTGATGATGCGTTTCTTTGCATTTTTTTTGTAACATAAAATAATGTTTATTCAAAATATTAAGTTTTATGTTAAAGTTAAAGAGCATAAAGCAAATATTTTGCTTTGAGCTTAACACACGAGTTGTCGATAACCTTTTAAATCGTGTTAAATCCAAAATTAATGCTTGAAACGAAACGCGATTTTGAAGCAATAAGCTATAAAAAAAAATTGAAAAGCATTTGTTACTTGATTCAAACAATAGTTTCATTATTAAAATTTATCCCATTTTATCGATCGAAATTTGGTTTTTTTTTCTTTTATATCTTTACAAAAATATTATACCACAACATCTTAATTGTATTTACACTTTCCTTATTGATTTTTGCTTTTCTTTCTCTCGCTTAAAATTAATTACACTACAATTTCAAAACTCTTTCTCAATCGAAATGTTTTGTATTACTTTTCTTATTGTTAAACAATTTCCTTGAAATGAAAATAGAAAGAAAACGTGATTAAGCTTAAATTCATACTCACCACTATTTCATGGTATGTAAATGTTTCATTTCGAACTTTCGATTTGCGATTCTTTAAAAAGCAAAAGTCTTCGAACAAATTTATTCAGATTTTCACAAAATTTTATTTTTATTATTGCATCATTTGAAGCGAATTATTGCAAAGAATTTAAAGCAAACTGGCATTTGCTACAAATCGCTTTCGATCGCTTTCAAAATTAGCTTCTTAAAATTTTCTTCATGTTTTCTCTTCATATTCCTCGAACTAAAGCATACTGCAAAAAATTTCTTCATCGATCATCGATGTCAGTCGTAAGTGTTTTGAAACGTAAACATGTTTATTTCGTTTAGGCTTTGCATTTTTTGCCGTTTTCTCTATTAATTACGTATCATAATGGTAAACATAAATGTGAGGACATTCATTCATTTTTAAAATGAAAAAAAAATTAAAACGTAGTTTTACAACATGAAATTTGCAAAATGTCGAAACTATCACATTTATCAAGCTTCAATTGAACATAATTTAATCTTATGATAATATAAATAATTTATAAGTTTTCAAATTTGGAAAACACAAAATATTTTCTTAAGTTTTCGCTTTTATTCGAGAAAATTTTTTTGTGATTATTACGAAAATTTTGCCTTCGTAAATTTTCCATTTCTATATTAACTCAACTATAAAATTGTTTTTGAGGCTATAAATTTCTCGTTTTTTGCTTGAAAAGCTATAAATTTAATTTACGAATTCTTTTTCTATACTTTTCATTATGCCTCTAAAATGAATTTTGTGCTTTTTCTTCGCGTTTCGACGGCTTCACTTTTTTGTTCTGCATTTGAAAGGTGAGCGATTTTCACTTTTCCTTTCATCGCTATTTATTCATTCATTTATTCACTGTGGCCTGTGTAACCGATTACAATAGAAAACTTTGATATTCACATTTGTTTTCTTCGTTTGTTTTACGTGCTTGTTTGTTGTACAAATTTGCTTTTAGTTTACAATTTACGACAAAAGCCAATGTTAACTTATCTTTATCTTAACTTTGCCTGTTTCTCTCACACCAAATTAGTAATGTTCTAATTTATTTTATTCGTCACTTTATTTAATATGACTGCCAATGATGCAATCGCTATTTTGCTCCCCAATGCGTATTTTTAAATTTAAAGCTTGGCTCGAAATCGATTGAAATACTTCATTTTGCCTATTTTTACAGGTGCTTAAATTTCCATTTTCGGATTAATCTATTGAAATTGGTCGCATCTTATCATATGCATATTAAAATTTTATTATCATTCGCAAAATCATTTCTCGATCGCTAAGTTTTTACGAAACATACAATAAATATTTAGCCAACTGTTAACATTCTCCGTGTTTGCCCTCATTTGTGCTTTATTATTCTAATCCGTGCTTTTTAACTTTAAAAATTTTACTTGTATTTTAAATGTGTTTGAAATTTCGATAAACTTAACACCATTTAGACACAAATTTATGTGCATGTAAATATACTAAATTTTTTGCAAGTTAAATATTCAAAATTTTTATTTACTTTTAGTTTTTTTTCTCTCAAATGCTTTTGTTATTTGACAACATTGCAAATATCTCATATTTTCATTGTAAACTTGATCTTTTTCATGTTAACATTTATCATTGTCTACACTTTTTCTGAAATATAAAAAAGGCGAATTTTTTTTTTTACTCTCTTCTTTGTTTATCCTTCATTTAACATCTGTTACATTAGTTGAACAATGCCTCACAAACTCAGCACATTCTCCGTAATGATTTTTATTATACTCTTGTCGTATAAATCTCTAGTAACATAATAGAATATCATAAATTAAAACGCAATAATAACAAATTTTTTTTGTGTGATAACGCAGCTCATCTATAATTAGCTTTACTTTATCATCGAATGCATCATTTATCTCTTTCAAATGTTTTAGATTTTTGTTTAAGATTTGCATTTATTTATTTTTAGCGTTTCAAAAGAAATGAGCAATTTACTGAAAATTAATATTGCATTTTAAATTAGATTGAAAAAATAAATAATATTTCAACTAAACCTGTACAAAGTATTTTTGCTTCCTTGCGTTCGCTGCATTGGTGTGATCAAAATGAATTTCCACGAAGAACGTAAGCTTAAGTTTACCATTTTTCGAGTTTTCGCCAAAAATTATGACAAAAAGCTATAACATAGATTTTCAAAAATTATTATATCGGTGCAAAAAACCTTATTTAAACAATAATTGAATGTACTACCTGTTCAGAAAGTAAGTTGCCCCTTTTTTAAGAGGTAATAACTTTTGATCGTTTTTTCGTATTTGAATGGTTCTTTTACAACATTCAAGAATAAATATTTTTGTTTAATTTCTCAATTGACATCATGAATTAAAAAACAATAGTTTTCGGACAAAAAGGGTGCAAAAAAAGTGAAATGAGATTTCCATAGGTTTTTGCTTGAGTGAGAACGTGCATTTATATTGTTGAATTTTGAACATAAGCATTAATTTGATTCAAGTTTATGCATCCAAACT
>NCKU01001839.1:0-22504 GCA_003675995.1 Dinothrombium tinctorium
AAAAATTTGAATTCATAAAGAACATCAAAACCATGTGAAAAAGTTGTTATCTGCAACTTAACTTTAAGAAGTTAGCTTTAAAGAAAGAATAGGTAACAGCAGAAACCTAAAAAACTTGTTCTTGTTTTGTTCTTTCACTGGATTAAAAACACCAAAACAGTAATAATAACAAAAGCAAAAGGACACCACTTCATTCTTTTATCATACGTTAATATTCACTCCAATTACCTACTTCACGTCGCTTCAGAACTTCTTCATTTTCGTATTCAGCTATTTCGTAGCCAATATTTGACACAATCAATATAAATAAAATTGGGAGAATAAAACAATTTCTTGGATAATTTTTCATCGCTACTTACGTAAAGCGTGAAAAACATATGTGGCAGAATTGTTAGTATTTCCATGCTACACATACAAACCATAAGGAAAAGAAATCAAATTACAGAATGAAATAAATAATTTTAAAATAAATATTTATTAGAATGTTAAAATTTTAAGCTTATAATTAATTTAAATTGTGGCATTTCGAATGTTAATTAAGAATCTTGTAGGGTAAAAGACCACAACATGGTTCTTCGCAGCACAGTGGAATGCTGTTTACGAAATGAAAAAAGTTCATAGGGTCGTATCGTTGCTTGACAAGTGTTAAATGGAATAAATTTTCGCTGTAATAACTGCATCTCCAATTTTCTAGCTCTGGATTGATCAAGTTTTGATAACGCTCACCATTGCACATGAAGCTGAGTTTGTTTTCTAGTTTTCGCAATTTCTCTTTCAACTCGTCTTCAACTTCATGCTTTTCGTCTTTTATGTTAAATGCAAATTGAGCATTGGAAATGCTTGTTCGGTGTACGAAAGCAGTTGCCCCTCGCTTAGCCTGATTAATAACTCCACCAAAAGCATTGAATATGGCGAAAAAATCCGGCTCCTTAATTAGCTCGTTGAATATTTTTCGTGATTCACGTAAGCTCAGCTTGCGAGATATGAAACAGTTAGTCTGTCTAAACTGTGCTGTAACATTAAATATGTTTGAAATAGATGTGCATTCTGTCATTTCAGTAAAAGTTTCGATACTAATATGTTTCTGAGTTATATCTGGAATTACATACATCAACTCCTGTAGAAGAAGCATGCTTTTATGAAAATTTGGATCTATTATGACAAATGTAACTTTAGTTCCATTAACAACTTCCAAATTGAACTGCAATTGAGAAGAAATGGAAGGATGAGGATTTTTTGCGAAAAAACTCAACCAATTATCAAAAAGCCAAACAAAATCTTGTGGATTCTCATAATTTTTTTCCACTCTTATCACCAAAGGAGGAGCATAGAAGGCTTCGAAAATGAACTTAGTTGCAATACCATAATTCTCATCGCCTCCGCCTCTTAAAGCCCAAAATAAGTCAGAATTTTCGAATGGGTTCGCCCGAAGAATGTCGCCTTTTGCAGTTACTATTTCAACTTCCAAAAGCCGATCACTCATCAATCCGTACTGACGCGATGAAAAACCAAAGCCGCCATTTAGAGTAAAATCTGAAAGTGAGTTCAGATCCAAGTTGGGAAAAGGAAGAGCAACTCCTTGACTCAGACATTCTCTCTTTAAAAGCTCCATGTCTGCGCCCGCTTCTGACAATACAATGCGTTTTTGTCGATTTACAATGACTTTGTTCATTGAGGAAAACTTAATTCCAAAAAAACTATTGTTGTCGAAAGCATTTTGAACGCCGTTTTCGAGTGCGATATCTAAATTCAAAAGTCGACTGCATTTCACAGCAATCTGAACGTCTCGAGAACTTTGAGCTAAAAAGAAACCACGAGGTTCGATTGAATTCCATTGTCCAACCAATTGCTCATATCCAGAGTCATTTTTGAACACCAATTTCATTTTAGACTTATGCCTTTTCACACATTCCAGCACATCTTGTTCACTATAAAAAAAATCGAAATTTTGGAAAAAGCAAAGTTTATACGTGGAACTATCAAAACTCATAGTCATTAAGTTTTAAGACTATTAATCTAAAAAATAAAATGATGTTCGTTACATATGGAAGTGTAAAAAAATTGGACGCGCTTGTATACAGGTGAATGAGAATTTCGGAATTTTGATTCCATTGATGAATTCTCAAATTTCTAAAGCTTACCTCACTATTTGATGGCTCGTAGTCGGCATAGAATTAGGATTTGGACAAAGTGAAAATACTGAATTGACGAGTGTGAAGATTGTAGCTGACATAAAAAAGATGAGCATAAAACTTTCGCACATTATAAAATTGATTTTTAAGCACTTTATGAAAGCAAAATGAGCTTAAAAAGAAATTTTGATAAAGTACTTGATCGATTGTAATTTGCGTTTCAAATGCTATCGCGAAGAAAAATAAGAGGGCTTTTATGCGCTATTTATCACCTCAAGTATTCAATTTTCAAATCAGCGATTTTCTGCATTGTGTAGTACGATTCCGTCCAAAATAAATTCTCGCTTTTTAAGCTGTAATCTTTGTCATGACATAAATTTTTTGGGTAGAGTTGTACCTGTTGATATCTAAAAGCACCGAAATTCTGACTCATTGGATAGCGAAAAGCTTGAATCTGTGGCATTAGTTCAAACTTAACAATATTTTTAAAATATAAAAATTTTTAGTTTCAGATTTTCAAATCAGAATTTTGGTCTTATAAAATTATTTATAAAAATTCTCATTAACTAATAAATCATAAAACTAATAATTCCATTTAATGAGATCTGAAAAAAATTGAAATCATTGTGATTTTAATATTACTTTTTGTCCAAATCTGTTGTTTGTATGGCAAAAACTGTAAATAAGCTATAGTAAGATTGATGAAAAAAATGATAATTGAAAAATACTTTTTTATGATTTTCTTTATTACAATATGAAGCAATAAAACTTGACAAAGAATCTAAATGGGAATACGTCATATGAAGGGCAATCATGTGAGATCTAAGCTAATTTGATAATAGCCCTGATCGCTATTGTGAAAATTTTCAACAAGTGTTTGTTTTTTAAAATCTTATTAAATATATTAAATAGCTGCTTGCAAATGCTTCAAATCATATTCATGATGACAAAAATTAAACATAAAATTAAAGTTTAATCTTTTTTCTGATTTTTGGGCAAAAATTTCTATTTTTAAGATTGTCAAGAAAGTTGTGTTTCTTTGAAAGATGTAATTATTAAATATTTGAAATTTGAAATATTCGATATTTTCTGAATTCTATGAATTGACTTATAGCAAATATAACATTCTAGAAAATTTAACAATTTTTGACAACAATCCTGTTTATATATTAGAATGACTAAAAATTAATGAAAACAAATCAATGTGAACTTGCATCAGGTTGAGTTTTTTCTTTGTAAAACCACCTCCACCATGCAACACGCATTCGATCCCAGATGTTGCCAATAGAATCGAAAGCCGGTCTAACGTCTAAAAGAGCAAATTGATTGGTTTCTTTGTCGATTTCACCACCATCGTAGTAGTCGATTATATACCGCACATCTTCGCCGCACCGATCTATAACCCAATCATGTCGGTCAAAAGGTAAATCATAACCCATTAACGCCCGTATACGGGCTCTGGGTGTGTAATCTTGAGCTCTGCCTCCAAAGCGTTTCAGTCTCGGCCCTTGCGGACATTCTTTATAATGAAGCGCCATTTCCCACTTTAAGATTTCTTTCCACGCCAATTCATTGGTTATGTTATGGATTTTAATAATGTTGGTGACATCGTTTGGCTTAAGTCCTTTATTTTCCCCTTTACCTTCATTCATTGCTTCTTTCCAATTCCATCCTTTCCTAATCATTGCATTCCAAAACATTTGTTCGGAAGGATAGACCCAATTTTCGGTTGAATCCGCACGTGGAATCGAAGAGACTTGGCGTTCTTTTGAGAGAGAAAAGGGCTGATCGGGCGCAGGTTCTTGCTTCGGGTCCATCGGCATCATATTCAACGGATTTATGTTTTCTTTCATCTGGGCGTGCATTGGACATTGAGTTCGCTTTTGCTCGTCTCCGCCACTGCTTCGCATTGGACACTCGCTTCTAGCGGGTTCTGTATTTCCGCGCTCTTTATTCAACACTCTCACAGTGCCCAAAGGCCCGTTCACTTCACTCGACTGTGCGTTGCCCATAAAACTGACTTCAATCCGATTCCAACGCGAATTCAACAAACTTTTCGCGAATCGAAAGCCTTTTTTAGAAGCAAACTTCGTTCTTCACAAAAGCGTGACTTTCAACCGAAGGAACGTTTGATAATTGCGCTCGATGAGCGAAGCGTGCGACGCTTTCAAAACGGAATTCAAAGCAAATCAAAATTATGGACTAACGGAGAAAGAAAAAAGTTCTTACAGTGCAAAGCATACTTTACTGCATATCACAAAACGTCGCACAAAATTTGCATTATTTTAATTTATTTTGAAAATAATGTTTTAATCAAAAATACAATCAGGTTAATGAGAACATAAAGATGGAATTTCTATTAAAACATTTTATATGAACGTTTTGTAGTTTTGAGAACACTTTTTTCGATTACTTACATTTTTACATTTGATTTTTTCTCTGTTTGTTGCCTTTTAACCATTTTTTACTGTCCCAATTGAAAAACCGAAACTACGCTAAATATTAACTATTGAGTCACTTTCGCTTTAACTCAATGATCTTAATTTTCGTCATATTTGAGCACTATGCTATTAAAGCAAAAATGAATTAAGTAAAACACTGTTTTGCTGTAAATAGTTTTGCTTTAATAGCAAAGCAATAATTAAAGCTCTGCTTTAATAGCATAGCTTTTGCAATTACGTAAAACGTTTTTGTGTAAACAAATCAAAATTAAGCATGTCCAGTATGACGTCTTGTGAAATGCAGTGAAGTATTCTTTAAACTGTAGGAAACTTTTTTCTGTCCTCATTAGTACAATGTCCATCTAACGAGCCACCTTCGATTTCGGCGAACAAGCGAGATAAGCACTGGTATTTCGACTTTTATCGCTTACTGCTGAACACAATAAATGCTTGTGCGAGTCAGGTGATCACTATGCTCATATATAATAAGACTGTTTATACAGTCGCGCATATTTCACTACTAATAAAAAGAATTTTCATGAACAGAATATTTTCAAGAGCACTGTAATTACAGCTTGTTTTTAAATTGCAATCTAACAAAAATTTGGTGACTAGTGGTTTATTCACTCCAAACAATCATTCCCTTACTCATTTAAAATTTTTGTCTTTAATAAATTTTCATTTCACAAATAAATTCCGTTTCATCAAAATTATCTGTTTAAATCTAAGATTGTTACCAAGCATATGGACAAAATTTTTTAAATAAGAAGAGCTTTAAATAAAGTGGTCATCTGATTCGCACAAGCATTTTATGTGTTTAGCCGTAAACAAAGCAAGCCGCAATAATAATGCTGTTCTCACGTGTTCGCCGAAATTGAAGGTGGCTCGTTTTTTGGCGGACAGTGTACAGTGCCGTCGAAAAGAGGCACTGGTTTCCGGCTAGCTTCGTGGTCACCTCACAATCCCAAGTATTTCGGATAAAACGTCCATTGCATGTTCTGGTCATCTCTATATTTGTTTGGCGCTTTTTCAACGACAAAGACTTTCACCATTTCCATTGATTATTTTTAAACGTAGAGATTTAAACAGAAAAGTTTGATAAATATGAATTTAGTTTTGAAATGAAGTTTTATGACTATAAAAATTTTTTGAGTTATTAATGATAAGCGACGATTTTTATCCCAATAAAGACAAATTCCCTTTTTTAAACTCCCAATATTTATTCTCAGGTTATGTACAGAAGCAGAAGATTCAAGATAAAATGTCAAGTAAGCTGTACTGCAATGCTTTACAAAGAGAAAAAGCATTTTCGAAAAAAAAACTTCGCGAACATGAAAAGTTAAAATTATTCAGTTGAGCAAATAAAAATCTAGACACTGTTAAATGTTTGATAATTTATTGATCAGTTTTAACAATTCATAGGTTAATTGATTAAATTGTGAAATTTTAAACGAATTCCTTTTTTTGTTTACAAATAGCGTCAAGATTCTATGTCCTTTTGAGTAAATTTAAATCAGAATGTATAGAATAAATTACAATGGTATATTTGTGTCTAAAAAATCGTTCATATCATTTAAAACATTTTACTGCAGAACAATAAAGTGAAAGATTTGGACATAAGTTTCGTGCAGAAGTTTTACTACCTTACATAGTTTGCTTATGTGTGTAAAGTGCTGTTCAAATTCATAAAAGAATACAAAAACTATAAAAATTTATTTAAGAACAGAAAAGCTTTGTGGTATTTTAAATATTTTTCTTTATAAATATTCTATCAACTTAAGTTTAATTAATTTTTCTTATGTTATGAATTTATAATCTTTGCTTAACTAAACACAGTCTCTCAAATTCATTGTCTATATTTGGATTCGAATTTGTTAGAGACCACAATGATAAAGTTCGTGCTATGAGCTCGCCGTGTAAATTTTGATAAATGAAGAAAGTTTGTTGTGATAGGAGTTTGTAAGTATCACTTTTATTACTCCGAAGTTTCTTTCTTTTTTCGCTGAAAGTAAATTTTGTTTTTCAAATCAATTTCTGATTGCGATGAGCTTTTTCCTATTTCGGTAAGCTATATATTTTGAGTACTTCGAAAAAAAATCATCTTTTTCTTCTCTCTCTTGCTTACTCTCTTTTGATAAGGAGCTTTCGTTTTGAACACTTTTAGAGCGTAGGTCAGCCGAACACTCGTCTTTTTTTATCATCTTTCTTCTTGCATTGCGTTCTTTTCTAGACAATAATTTTTTACGTTTTCCAGGCGTTGATTTTTCGTCCGAAGTTTGCCTTTTTCTTTTCATTTTCGATTGACGCTTGTTTGTGTCCTCTTCGCTATCCTGCTTATTTTCGATTTTCGCTTCAAAATGTGTGCATTTCGTTTTATGTCGACATTGTTTATTGCTGTAATCAATTATTTCAGGTGATGTGGAAGAAATAACTGGTGATCTACTTTCGTCATCACTCTTTGCACCTTTTGTTTGCTTATTTTTATCATCGCTTCTTATTACTTTTCGAACTTTTCGCTGTAGTTTTCGTCTGTTTTTCGACCATTCTTTGTCACTCACACTCTCTTCATCAGCAGATTCACCTTCGATTAATTCGACATTCCTGACTTAAAAAGAATTCGATATTCTTTTTTTCACATTCACTCGATAATTAATTGGAACAATGCAATGAAATGAAGAAAGTCGCGTTTCGTGCAAATGTCACGTTCTCATGCACAAATTTTTTTGGCCGATTTATGTAAAAAAATGAGCTTTCTCAATGTTAACTCGATAATAAATCTTCAAATGTTTGCGGCAAAACAAATTAAAGAGATCGGAAAGCGAACAGCGGAAAACCATCGGTTTCCACAACAGAATTGTAAATTAATCATTCATTTTCATGTTTCGTGTTGACTTTTGCATTTCGACTCTTATCGTAGTCTTGCGGCCTTGTTTAAGAAAAAGAAAATTGATGTTGACAAGGCCAGCATTAATTATTGATTTTTAAGGAAGCTCAAAGTTGAATCAATTATCTGATGGCTTATATAAAAAACCTTCGTGTTTTTAAGAGCACATTCTTAGCCAAACGATGGCCGAAAGAGTATTTCAAGCAAGTAAGAAAAGCTCGACTAAAAATTCAGACCAACCAACTCATTTCACTGTGAATTGGTGCGATTTGGTTTATACTGTTGATAAACCTCTTATTTACAAATTATGGCTTATGCTGCAAGGAAGGGTCAGAGAAGTTGGATCAAAAACCATTTTGAAAGGACTCAACGGAGATTTCAAAAGTGGCGAATTGACTGCTTTGATGGGACCGAGTGGTGCCGGTAAATCTACTCTACTCAATTGCGTTTCATCTAAAAAGCAGAAAGGACGAAGCGGATTTGTTGGATTTTCGGGTGAGAATAAAATAAACATCGCTTTCATTCCACAACACGATTACTTTTTCTCATTACTCACTGTTCGCGAAGCGTTAACATTTGCTTCAAAACTTCAAAATTCCGCTTTTGGCAGCGAAGGTAGAAATTTTGAGCTTGAAGACGAGTCCAAAGCTCCTGTAAACACAGAAAATTTTCATCGAACTATTGTTGATTCTATAATCAAAAGATTAGGTCTTGAAGTTTGTGCCGATACTAAAATACAAAATTTAAGTGGTGGACAGGCTAAAAGACTAGCAGTTGGTCAAGAGTTAGTAGCAAAACCCAATATTTTGATCTTAGACGAGCCAACGTCAGGTCTTGATAGCTCTTCTTGCTATCAAACTATAGAACTTTTGCGATCCCTTACTCAAGAAGCATATCCAATGGCGATAGTTGTTACAATCCACCAACCAAGTGCAAATGTATTTAACTTGTTCCATAAAATTTATGTCGTATCAGTAATTGGGAAATGCATCTATGATGGGCCACCAAGAGAAGTTGTTGAATTTTTGGCATCATTTGGATTGCAGTGTCCACAATTCTATAACCCTGCAGATTACCTGATTGAGATAGCTTCAGGTGACTATGGGCATCAATGCTTGAGTGAAATAGCTACCTTCGTATCTAAAATACAACTTGAAAGAGAAACTCAGAAAACTACAAAAATTTTGGATGATTGGATTGGGCAGCCAAAGTTTCCACCTTTACCTCATCTATTTTACTTGACGCATAGATGTGTGCTATGTCTTAAACGAGATAAGCTCCTTTTCTTTTTCCGCTTATTCGTTTACGCCTCAATCGCTTTTCTTACTTCCATTTTATTCTACGATATCGGAAACATAAGTAACGGGTGTCCTCCTGAATCGTTGTGGCATTTAACTTTGAACACAATTAATAAAGTTCATCGTGAGATTAAAACAAAGCGAGTTTTAATACGCAATAATCTTGGCTTTCTCTTCATGTCTGAAGTTGTTTCAATGGTCGCCGCACTTCTTGTCAATGTGGTCACATTGCCTTTAACAGTTGATGCGATAAAGAAAGAAAGTTCAAATGGCTGGTATCAGGTTTCTACTTACTTTGCTGCATTAACCATTGCTGATATACCGCTTCAAACATTTTGTTCGCTACTTTATTGCACTATCATATATTGGGCGACATCACAAGCGCCTCAATTCGCCAGATTCTTGCTCTTCTGGCTAACACAGCTCTTACTCGGTTTTATTGGTCAAACACAAGGATTACTGGTCGGTGCAATATTCGCTTTCAATTTAACCGCAGCAATATTTGTCGCTCCATTATCATCTGTTCCATTTTTGCTCTTTTCATGTTACTTGATTAAATTCGCGGACATACCATTTTATCTAAAACCACTTGGTTATTTGTCTTATTTTAAATATGCATTTGAATGCATATTGATCGCAGTGTTTGGCATGGACCGTTGTGGATCTGAAGTTGGAACAAAATTGTTAATGATTAAACGACAGGTCATTTTCTTTCTTAATTCGTTGTTTCTCCATGGTCTTAATGTGAAAGGTGAAGATGACGACTTAAAATATTTGTTAAAGAATACAACGGACTCAATGGTTGACATTGCAGTTTCACAATTTTTCATCTACGAAGTAACTGACGAAGGAAAATATAACTCACCAGTTCTTATTTCTTATTCGCTGACTGAGGATCAATTCTGGACTAATATTACTCTCTTAATTATCTATCTCATTGTTCTTCGTTTTATGTCCCTCGTGATTCTCTTAAAGCAAACCACTATTTACAAATAACGAATAGCGCTATAAAGATTTAGTCCTACAAAAATGTCTCGAAAAAGCGCAAATTATTTTCTGCCACGAAACGATTTTAATTGAATTTGCATTTTTATTTAAATTTTTTTGCATGCTTTAGGTCTCTACTATATTAGATTTTCAACAAAGTTTGAGCGTTTTCATTTTTAAAACTTACCATCAAGCTATTGTTCGTGTCGCTAAACCTCTGAGCACGAGAACTACTAACTAAACTTTAAATTGAAACCTTGTATTTTTATCAGTTAATAAATTTCATTCAATGCAAATAAGTTTTGTAATAAATATTTTAAAAATTGTAGTAAATATTGTGACAATATTTTCGCACTTTTTATTTACTCCATTTTTCACTTTCGATGAACTACAGAGTGAACAGAAAGTTTCGACTGGACGGAAGTATGCACGAAATGACTTAACAATAGCAAATGTTACGTGACATTGTGCGCTATATGATGTTTTTAAGCTTATACCAATCGAAACTTTCTGTCACGCTATATTCTGTGCAAAATAGAGTTTCGCACTTTGTATGCAAATATCTTCAGAGAGCAATTTTTATATACAGAGTATTAAAATGAATGTATTTTAAGACATTAATTTAAATGTAGTAGCACTGTGTAATTTAGCTTGCTGAACGTTTTGCTTTTATCTTTTGTATTAGAATTTAATCGATTTAGCACAGTTTCATAGCAACAATCAATAACCTTTAAATATGCGGCAGGAAACGTTTGTTCAAAAAAGCAATCTTCAAATTCTTGACAAAAAACTGTTATCTTCGTGAAGAAATTCGAACAAAAATGTAAAAAATTTGGAATTTAAAGAATTTCTTGTTTAACTCAATCATAATATGTGTAGTCTAAAGGACAAGTGTTTTACATGTTTTGAATGCTGAATTCATACACTAACCTAGACATGGTTAGGCAATATTTTTTAACCAGGAATTTTACCCATAACGTAGAATAACGTAGAATTTAGAATTTTACGTAAAAATCTTTAAAGCGACATCTATTGAAAAAGAAAAATTTTTGAAAGATGCAAAATTGGCGAGCAAAAAAGGGTTTAAAAATTTCAATCATCACTTTAAAAATATTTGATCAAAAATACTGGAGAAAAATTAACGCGTTTTAAATAAAAAAAAGTTACTTTAAATATTACTCATGTCGTTAAAGGTTTAATACGAGAAGAAAAAACAAAATTGTAAAAATTATTTGTAAACAAGAAAGGCTTACAAGTAAATTACTTTTCTTGCCCGATCGCGATTCCAATGAAACATAGTATTTAGATAGAACATCATATGTTCATTAAGAATTAGCTTCTTAAATAGTGCAAATTTTGCGGTGAAGCATGTTATTTTGCATGCAAACTTTAATATTGCCTTTTGAGTAAAATTTTATTTTCCGTTTGTGGGGCGAATTCTTAAACGAATTTCGTCCAATATATTTTAAATGGAAGTACTACCGATTCAAAATAAAATGTTTCGATTATAGAGAGTGAGCTTAACTGCAAAGCAACTTTTACAAGACGCTTAATTATTCGTGATGCTTTGCAGTTGAGCTTACTTTTCGATAATCGAAACATTTTATTTTGAAATGGTCGTACTTTTATCTGGTATCTTTTGACAAATGTCTGATAATATTGCTTAAAAGCGCTAAAAATTGATTTAAAAGTGTTTAATAGTAGAGATAAAAATAATATTTAAGATCAAGAGTTTAATTATTTAAAACGAGCTGAATGAAAATCTGTTGAGATTTCTGCTTTACAATGCTTTATTACTAACAAGGGAAGGTCCCCAGGTGTCCAATCGGTTTTGTGATTTAACATATATAATTTGTAAGATGATAATAATGGGTATTTCTGTGGCGGGCTAATCCATAAATCTAAATCTAAAAACAAGCAACTTTTGCAACTCTATCTTTAACTGGCTTTAACTTTAACTAGTCGTACAATCCCTTAGCAGTTTTAAGCTATACTTGATTTTATAAGAAAATTTTTACATTAAGAGAATTGTTATGTCTAAAACAGTGAAAAAACGTTTTATTTATTTTGTTCCTTAATAAAATGTGTTCATAAAAGATTATTCAGAGATAAATAAAAAATTTCAAGGTAGAATAGAATTTTACACTTTTTACGTAATTTTCCTGAATTTTACGTAAAATTACACTTGAAAAAGAATTTTACGTAATTTTACCAACCCTACTCTTTAACGATAAATAAAACACGAGTTTGAATTTTAAAATAAAACCTCACAATTAATAACTGACTTCTGACAAAATTTAAAACTTCATAAATGCCTTTATTCGTTTCCTCAAAATAATTATCTTCATTTCTATGATGATAATTTTGTGACCATTGGGACCGAGATTTTTTTTTTGTTGCTTGAAGAAATTTATTTTTCTTTTAAAAAAGAGAAGAATTGAGATAAATCGAATTTCTGAACTCAACGCCGAAATTCGAAAATACGGGAAAATTTTCACGCTGAAAAATGCTCAAATTTGATTTCTTATCTATAATCACTAGGTTATAAACGTTTTAGTTTGATCAACTCAAATTGGGAGTTTCAAGAGTCTGAAATTCTGTAAAAAGTGGACCGTCGATCATTTCTCAACCATGTGAGAAAAACATTAAGTTGATAAACTATTTTTAATAAATTTAACTATTTAAAATACAGATGTTTAATAAAATATAATGTTTTACAATAAATTAACAACCATTCAAAAAAGAATTGCAAAAATAACTTTTTCACTTTTAAATCTGTTGGCTTTTTTTAAACAGATGCCGAAGACATCGATGTCTTCGTCTAAATTTTTGTCATTCATAAAGATATTTCATTTCTAAATCATACCATTGTGTTACTTTCGGTGTGTGATTTACTTCGGAGATATCGACAAGCGTTTTCCCGATTTCTTTACTCTTCGTAAACAAATCCGAAAATTTAGAGCCACCTTTTTGCCAAATTGAAATCTCAAACTTTGAAGGAAGCGAAGTTAAAAGGCCCAGCTCAAAACTTTTAGTCGCAAATGAATGATATATTGCTTCTTAGAAGTAATAAACACAATCATCGAAATAAAACTTACGATTGTTCGTAGGTCGGTTCACAAGTATTTCGCCGTATCTCAGTTTTAAAGCGAGGCTCTTTACGATCTGACGCAAACGGATAGATTTTGACGTACGGATCTGGTTTATTATCACCTTTGAACGGAAGATTTCTAAATGAATGGATTTCATTTTAGCAATGAAATTTGAACAAAACATAAAAAAGAACTCACTCGATTTTGTGTACAATAATCGTTACGTTATTAGAGGGCGATTTACTCAAAGTTAATTGAATTCGAGGATACTTTTGCGACGATTGTTCGTTGTATTGCTCCGAATTACTGAGCAGAGATGAAAGACAACAAATTTAAAATTTATTAAGCTTTAACATTCACAAAAATATTGCACTTAATTCTAAGGTACTTAGTGGAGGTCTGAGTAAATAATAAATTTGAGATTCGCGGGAATTGCTTAAGTATATAGCTAGTCAACATCATCTGAAGCCTTCTCATCGTTATCATACCTCCTACGTCTGACATTATTCGACTCTTCGAGCGGCTTTCGGTTCGGCTGCAGGTCGAGCAACAAATCCTTTTCGCCTCCTGATGTATCGAGTATCGGTTCTATTGTTGAAAACACCATCTCTTCTATAGACGGTATCGGTACTCTCTCTGGTTCCTTATTGCTTTCATTTGGCGATTGGTTATCTTTTTTATCCGTTTCATCTTCTTGCATTTTAGGAGGGTTTTTGTGACTTTCTAAACCAGATTCCGACAAAATTCGCAATTCAACGGTTAGACAGAGCGTACATTCTCTTCCTTTCCCTTTAATTGGAAAGAATTGATCGAGTGTCATTCTTTCGGCTGTCAATAAATCTGATAACTTAATCACAACATTGCCAATCGTTTTATTTGCTTTGCTATCAATTATTTCAGCTTTCAATTCATGTTCTCTCCTCGGGTCTCCAACAAGGAAGTAGAAAGTTTCTTCCCACACCGGATTGCTTATGTCAGTTTTTACACTCGATTGACGCTTTTCATTTCCCAGCAAAAACACCACAAACGGACTTGGTTCTGGTGCTGTCTTCGTAAATGAAGGCAAATTGTTAGCGCTGTCGAGATAAATAAAAACCGCAGCAACTGATGGGCTTAATGGCGAATGCTTTTCCTCCTTTTTGGTTCGGGTCGCTCGCCATTTATTAACCGTTTCGATTTGTTTATCGAGCTGCGTTATATCTGTGCTTAATTTTAACCAAGTTGCCTTTACGTAAATTGAACCCGTTTCCGTGTCTTCGAGTACCAACCAGTCTTCGAATCGCCCGTTTTTGGTGACTAAATCAAGTGCCAGCGAAGTTCGACCAAGAAAATCATCCTTACTGCCCTGATCTTCGTCCATCACTTCTATGGCGATTGACTGACCATGTACGTGGTGCAAGACAGCTTCGCACACAAAATTCCACCTCGGATTGATGGAACTATTGATCACGTGCGTCTTGAAATTTTGAGCTGCTATTGATATATTGCAATAAGGATCACTTTTGCCCATCCCAAGCACTCCAATGTCTGCTTTCTTTAATTGACGCCCTTCGATCACTTCTAATCTCACAACACCCATTGGTGGAGTAAACTTGAGAGTTTTCATCGGCAAATCAGTTAAAGGAAACACGTACTTATTGGGCAAAACAATGAATGCTGCCAACTGCTCTGAAATTGCTTTCCTTAGCACATCACTGTTTCAAACAGTTAATATCGATAAAAAAAACTTTTGAAATATCTTACCTCAAACCTGGAAAGTCGAGAATATCAGCCAAATTGGTCAGATTGAATTCGATGACAGGATTTGTGAGAAAATAAAAGCTTAGACCACCAACAATCGGCATTTCTTTCAAAAGTGGTCTCATCTCAACTCGCATGGTGCCATAAATTTGTAAATCTTTAATACCTGCACTGAGACCCTTCACTTTAATGTTAATATCGCAATTTCCAGCGTAACTATAAATTTCATAATGCGAAATCATTGATAATTGGTTTGAGCGATGCGGCAAACTTACATAATCTCCAAGTCTAAAATAATTTCTTTTCTAGATGTGTTGGTATCATAACATTTGATGCCACCGATTCTGACAGGCTAAATTAGCAATCACTCAGTATTCATTAATACTCTGAGAATCTTACAATTGTTCCGAGATCGACTTTTTCAAACCGAAAACTTTTCAGGTAATCTGGGAGTGAGGCAGCCACGCTCGGCTCAATGGTAGTTTTCATTAATTTCTTAGCATATTCATCGATATAAGGCCACAATTGTTTCAAAACCTAAAGTTTGTAATCAATTATTAACTTCATTTACTTTGAACTTTATCTTTTAGAATCAAGTGTTTAGTAAAATTTTTGATCAACGCGGTAAATTAATACAAAACAATGTTAAAAAATTCGCCGCAAATCGATTGAAGTATCATGATTGAATCAATCAGCGTGCACTTACCCTATTTATCCATTCTGCCCTTTCGATGTCTGGAAAATAAACCCACGACGGTAAATGTTGCAACGCGTTTGTGATCGTTTGTTTTGGATCTTCGCCGAGAGCTCGATGAACGGTAACCAAGGTTTGCTGCTGCTGCATGTACTTTACGCGAAGTATCCAAACCAAAAGACCAATGCAGATCCATGCAAAGCTGAAGCCAGTGTAACCAATGAGCCAAGCGAGAAGTAATAATCCGAAAGCAGAGCCGAATCTTTTCACTAAATAGATCAGTTCTAACTGACTACATGTAAGCTCTTTGCTTCCGCTTGCATCAGAACGCGAATCTTGATCACTTGTGTTCATCGCTGACATTTTCGTTTAATGCTTTTAAAGCTAGACTTGTAAAGCAGAAACATTTGAACGCGAAAACATAAACGTTGTATAAAGTCGAATAGTTTAGCACTGTATGACTAGCAAATGAACAAAAATCGATCAGCAAAAACGCACCTCAACCAAATTGTTTTTCGCATCACTTTTGCACCTGTAACCGATGCTCGAAAGCAAAGCGAAAGACACACATTTTTCCGTCAACTTATTAAATATGGTTTCTGCTTCTACTTCGTTTTTTTCTTTTAGTGATGAAAGCAACTATTTTTAGCGAATGTCTAAACGTATCGCGAAGCAGAGCTGAGTTCACAGAACATGAAACGATAAAAACGCCAAAAACGTTAAGAAGAGTTTGCGCTCACATTTCTGCACTGCAAATGCACGCACACTTTTAATCGAATGCTGGTCACTTATCTGTTCACATAAGTTCTACACGTTTTTTGCATAGTCAAATCATTGAGGAACAGCGAGCGCCAAACAGACCCAATTTCTTATGTTTAGTGATCTCCTCTCTTGTTTCTCCTCGATAGTAACGATGAAACAAGACATTAAACAACGGAGCTTTTCATTCGTTTTACGATTACTTCAAAAGAACGCTGCGCTTTGAAGGTTAACTTGTAAACAAAATTCGTTTAATGAATTACGGTTGTAAAAATTATTATCAAAAATAAAGTGAAGCAAATTGTTTCAAACTTCTGCATTGTGTGTGTTTGTGCGTATCACTTGTTTATTATTAATCTTCTTCACATAATAATTAGATTAGCAGTTTAAAACAATCGAGAGGCGACTGCTGTTCATTACTTTCATGGTCTCTTTTCTGCTCCATCTCATCGCAAAAGTAAACAATGTGCAAAGAACATCAGGTTAATTATCTGCTCGGGTAAAATTAAGTTCAGTCAAGCTGTTGCACTTATCAACTTCAGCGACAATCGATTTACTATGTACTTGTAAGCTATTTATTCGATAACAACGTATAAGTTAGTAGCAGACTTTCATAGCGACCATTTGTTTATCCGTGACCCAAAAATACGTTCGGTAAAAAGATTGGCGTGTTTATTGAATTCCCTTTGCTTAAATGAAATTAAATGTTCTGCTTTCAATCAATCGATGCTTTTTCAATGCTTTTTCAATTTATTTCATCTTTTCATTTTATTTTCGCGAATTTTTTTTCTCTTAATTTGCTTTCATTGTGAAGAAAATCTCTTTGATTTAAAGCTTTACATACATTTATCAATTTCCAAACTATTAACATAATACAAAGCTGCTCGGTTCACAACTTAAAAATCCGCCTACACTTTGTTTCAATACTGAAGAGATCAGATGCTACGTAGTTTGGCGCGATATATTTATTCATTAAAAATCATTCATTCTTTTGATTATTTGCCATAAAAATGTGATTCGAAGAAATAAAAAACTTATCAGTGGTCACATTATGAAAAGTAAATCAAATGATTTTAAAATGAGCATTCGTTTAAAATTTTACTTTTGCAATTTCAGCAAAACCGAAATCAACGAGTCACTTTCTCTGCAAAAAACCTTATTTTAAATCGTTTCATCACAAATTTAAAAGTTTCACAACTAGAGACAGGAACTTATGTGCTAAAAAAATCAAGTTTTTAATCAGAATGAATAATTTAATCATGTTTCGACTGTAAAAGTGACCTAAAATTAACAAATAAATACTTTTCAATACTTTCTTCAGTCAGATTACGGCGATGATCGTTAAAAAATAAGTTGAAAATGATATTTCAACTTAAACTGTGGTTAAAAGTGCATATTTAAAAATTTTTCTCATCAAAATCTTGAGATGAATCTTGAGATTTGTAATCAGGATTCTCTTCTAATGACCGGAGCAACTTTTCGTTAGCGACTCTTGATAATTCGTTCGTGACTTTCTGAAAAAAAATCAACTTGATAGTGAAGAAAAAAATCCTTCTTCTAAAATTTTGATGAAATTAGGTGAATTGCGATATTCGTGCATAAAAAGTAATTCAGATTCATTATTGATCTTCTTTATTGATTAAATTTAATGCATCGCTGACACTTGCTTTTTTGACATATTCAGTTTTTATCATTGAGAAAACTTCAATTTCAATCAATTGAGAAAACATTCGAACCTTATCCAAATTATTTAAATAAAACAGCATTTTTAAAAATTTTCACTAAATAAAGTATTTGTTGTTATTACTAGAGATACGTTTTTTTTTATTAAATTTTTGCTTTGGAAAAAAGATGATTCAGTTAAGATATCATCATAATTTTGATTTGATATAACTGAAATTTCTGATTTTGTATTTTTATTCATGAAATATATGCTTCTTATGTGATTTATGTGCTTATGTGCTTTTTGACATAATTATTTTAAAAAATTATATTTTTGGTAATTATATAACCGTCTCAGTAAATGTATGTGATCACATAAAATTCTTGTCTGTATTCACAACGATAGTGCTGGAGCATGTAGACAAAAATTTTATTTTCAAGCATGATCAATATAAATTACTGAAACATGAGTTTTGTAAATAACAATTTATATTACGAATCAAGATCGATTATTTCAAAATGGCCAAGTTCAATTTCCTCTTGTGTGCAACTCATGAACACGAAATCATCTATGGCGATGTCACTCAATAGATTTCCACCAATAATCACTTCAAAAGTAAAATGCAGCGATTGACCAGCCGCAGAAATTGCATATTTTGCAATTAGCCATTTAGGTCCAATATTACCACTTTTCTCAAAAATTAATTTTTTGTTGCCACTTTGCGTCAAGTGAATATATACTTTTAAAGTTCCAATTCGCTCGCCCCATAAATAATATGCGAATGAAACACACGATTTTTGAACATTATCTGGCACTGAAAATGATGGTGTTTCAATTGAAGCTATATCGCCTTTTTGTTTCCTCCTTGATCTCGTATAAATGAAATGTCCTTTTGGAGTACCTAATGTATTGTCAGTAACTGGACCCGTGTGCTCAGTCTGGTTACGCAATTCGTTGCGAACCCAGCCGACGTTATTCTGCCAACCGCAAAAATCGGTCTCAAAGTTACAAAAATGATAAAACTGTTGAACGCATATTGGAGTCGATGCTGACCATTGGCCATCAAATTTACAAAAGCGTGAATTGCTTCCGATTAAAGTAAATGTATCGTCTTTACATTTGTAGCTTATTTTTGCACCAACTTCAAAATTGTCTCCAATCACTTCACCATTTAAAGGTTTGGTAGGATCTAAGCACCTTTTCACGTCGCAGCGGTACAATTTATTGAGTCTTTGTTTGTCCAAATCACTCAATTTATCAGTTTTTCCTATTGAATCTGACGAAATATTTGGATTTTTAGATATAATTGTGCGAAGATTAGAAGGATCAATTGAATAATCGAAAGATTTGTAGTGCATTATAGAAGAGTAATCATAGGGGAGTGAAAGAGTGTCGTCGATAGTTTGAGTAAGTTTTCTAAAATAGTTTTTCTTCGAAGGAATGATGTTGTCGTAAAGAACTGTTACATATTCATCTCTATCCCAGCGAGAGTGCTCGTGCCACATTCCAAGCGTGTGCAACATTTCATGCATAACGGTGGGTTCTTCTAAACAAGTCAAACTCAAATTAAACATTTGCCTTCCTCCAACTCTACCAAATTCTCCGATGCAGTTGCTTGATGGCAATATGTGCACGTAATCAATGTTGTCATCGGTGGGTTTCTCAGATAATTGAACAAATTCAACACAACTGGCTTCGGATAACTTCTGAATCGCTGATTGAATAGTTTGTGTTTCCTTCTCAGGAAACCAAGGGTCAATTAAATAGTTTACCTTACGATCAAGAAACAGGCGATTTCTATCGACTGGCACTGATCGGCGAACACGACGGTGATGGTCCAGATTTAACTGAGAAGTTTTATTACGTGTTTTAAACAAATAGATCACTTCATTTTTTGATACCAAATCATTAACATGGTGAGTATCGTTGTTATTTACGAACTTCACATGAACGGAATCAAATGAAACGAAAGCCAGGGTAACAATGATTGCCAGACGCATGTTGAACAACTTTGAGAGATGAGATAATTTCTGCATAAAATACAATTAAAAGAAGAGCAGTAAAACAATACTTGCTCGGCGAATGATAAATTGAATTCTCGTTGCTTCGCTTTCAAACAATTGGCTTTTTCACTTATTTAATTTATCATCTACGTTCGTAGAAACATTTTATGACAAAGCTCTGAATTCACCACAAAAGGCGTGAATTTATATAAAATATTTGCTTCGCAGGAAGGTTAAAATCGAATTAAGTGGCCTGATTTTTTGACAATATCAAAAATTTAAACATGTGAACATTTAGAGAAACGGCTGTTGCATTTTCACATAGACATTTTATATTTTAGTTGGATACAAGTTTGATTGTTTTTATGCCCTTCAAATTCATATTTTGTCAAAAAACTAAAATCGAATTAAGTGTCCTCTTTTTTTGACAATATTAAAAAAATTTAAACATGTGAACATTTAGAAAAACGGCTGTAGCATTTTTACATCGACATTTTATATTTTAGTTGGATACAAGTTTGATTGTTTTATGCCCTTCGAATTCGTATTTTGTCAAAAGACTATGAATGTAAAGATTTTGACATCTGTCGATTGGATCAACATTAAAGCAAGCTTTTAGAAAATTGTTTATTTTATGTTTCAAATTCTACTTCGTTGATAATTTTACACATATTTTACATAAAAAACCATTTTCAAAGTAAAGCCATAATTGTTTGTTTGAATTAATTCAATTTGTATTCCACTCATTCGTACTGCGCGATAAAAACCATAAGTATAACACCAGTAATGAGCGCGAAGATCTCCCTGATAGATTGCTTCAAGCTAGTTCCTTCCAATAATTCCGGAATAACAGAAACAGTAGCAATATAAATGAAACCTCCAGCAGTAAATGGTAAAATCCAACTTGAAGTGGCATCAGTCATACCATCAGCAAGTAAACTAAGAATAGTTCCACTAAGCGCTCCTAATGCTGTGACCAATTGTAACATCATTGCTCTTCTGCGAGAGCAACCGGATTGAATTAATATTGCGTAATCACCTATTTCATGCGGAACTTCATGTAGCAAGATTGTTATTGCTGTGACAATGCCAATACTTCTTCCTGCTAAAAATGATGCTCCTATTGCTAGACCATCGGTTAAATTATGAGTAAAATCAGCAGCTAAGTTAAGGTAACCAGCGACTTTGATATCATCTAAAACAAAATTTTTAGTATGATTTTTAGATTTTTTAACAGCTTACTGTTGACAAAACTAGGTTCTCTAACGAAAACTTGCGGATTTTCATCAAACCTAACTTTCTTTTTTGTTGTGATCGGAGCAGTTTCGTTTTTCTCTGATTCTTCTTCTTTGTGGTTAGCAGCTAAATCAGTCTTATTTTCGCGAGTCTTTATTTCAGTTTCATCAGCAGGAACATCAACAGGATCTTTGTCGTTATGAGTATCTTCTTTTGCATCATCTTCGATCTTCTCGTCTTTGTTCTCTTTGGTATGAACATGATCGTGGCTATGGCCATGGCTATGACTATGACCGTGTTCGCCTTTAACGATGCGGACAAACTTCTCAATCATCAAAAAGATAAGGATACCAAACAAAACCCAAAGTCCTACAAACAAGTCATGTTCGTGGTGATCGTCTTCAGCATGACCATGAGTGTGACTGTGGCTATGGCTGTGGCTGTGGCTGTGGCCATGTCCAGAACTAGTAAGATTTTCGATTAGCGCTTGCCGAGCTAATAATGCGTGAGGTATCAAATGCAAGAAAGCATCGCCTAATAAGCCTCCGGAGGCAAAGCTCAAGAGGACCTTCAAAAGAGGCTGATGTTTTTCGGAGTTGTCGACAGGTATAAAAAAAAGAATAAAGAATGGAACGATTGAAATAAGTAAAGTTGAAAGCATCGCTGAAATCCAAATCGAAGCGGTGTCGCGTTTTGCGAGAGCTGCACCCTGTGTGTCTGCCGGTTGAGTATTCCGTTTTTCATCAGCACTAATTCTTTCGTTCGCCTCCCGACTATATTTGAAAGCCGGCGGTTCGTCGAGGTCGTGTGTGTGTCCGTGATGATGGTGCATTTCGTGCCGATGATCGTGGTGCTCATCACTGTGCCCATGTCGCGCGCTTCTTTCGTGTAAATAATTCGTGCTTTTAGTCTCGAAATCGGAGTGAAATTCGTAAAGATTCGGTAAAAAGAGCAGCGAAATTAACGAAGAGAGCACTACTGTTTGCAGCGTGCGTTTCAAGCCACCGATGAAAACCGTTTTGACGTCGATTAAGACCATTGCGTGCGATTGATTCTTCTCGACGTTTGCCTTTTTAACAGTAAACAAATGCTAAATTTTGCTTTTCATTCAAACAAATAAAATGCAAAACTTTTCAAACGGTGTGTTGGCATTAAACGCAACTTTATGCGATTGCGCCGCTCGCAGCTGACAGCCGTTTTTCAGCCGTTCGCTCTCACATTTTCTATTTTCAAAACCGGTTTCAAAGCGACACTTAATTCGATGGTTGAACCAAAATTTGAGCCAACATTTGAGTCAAATTTTGAGCCAAATTTTCGCATTTATAAAGCGAGCAAAAATTGCATTCCTCTCGTTTTTTCGCGAAATGCGAACTCAAATCTCAGACACACTCGCTTCAACTCTCATTCGGTCACATGCTTCGCATGTGTGCATTTTTCGGTTCACGGCACTGCTCACACCAATCATTTAGGTGCCAATGAGCTCAATGTGTGAAAGTGATCGCCGCAGCTTTTGGAAATCCACTTATGTTAAAATTTAAAGTCGAGTATTCGCAGCTTGATTCTGTAAACGTCATC
>NCKU01001840.1:0-22498 GCA_003675995.1 Dinothrombium tinctorium
AAAGAGATATTCAAAGAGATGTGTGACGACGATGAAGATCTTGAATTAATGCTCAAAGACGGAAAAGATGAGACCAAACGTGAGAAGAGAACGAAGAAATATGTAAGCAGCGAAGATGAAAGTGAGGAAGAGAAAGAAAAGGATGCGCCGAAAAGCGAAAAGGATGTTTTATTGAGTGAAAAATGTAGAGAGGATATAAAGCTTGACGCAGAAGGATTGGCCTTAGCTGAGCTGATGATAAGATCACAAAAAGCGAAGCGTGAGTTGATCGACAACTCGTGGAACCGCTATGTTCGGGGCGATGAAGACAATGCTCCGTCTTGGTTTCGCAAAGATGAAGAGAAATACAATAAACGACCACTTCCAGTGTCCACTGAAGTGGTCGAAGAGTACAAGAACAAAATGAGAGCCATCAATGCGCGACCAATCAAAAAAGTAGCGGAAGCAAAGGCGAGGAAAAAGAAACGAGCGTTGAGAAAGCTCGAGAAGGCGAAGAAGAAAGCAGAAAGTCTGACAGATGCCCCTGATATGAGCGAAAAAGAGAAAGCCGCACACTTGCGATCGTTTGTATCCACGTTTTTTAAACTTTCACTCTAACTTTATCTCTTTTCAGAATTTACAAAAAATATCTAAAAACAAATGAGAAAAAAGTGACTTACGTTGTCGCGAAGAAGGGTTTGGCGAACAGAAGGCCCAACGGCGTGAAAGGCAAATACAAAATGGTCGATCCGAGAATGAAAAAAGATAAGCGCGCGAAAAAAGGTGACAGAGCTGACCGAGGTGACAGGAAGAGTAATCGAAAAGTAAAACGACTAAATCAAAGAAATAAAAAGCATGTCAAAAATAAGAAAAATAAATAAATTTCAAACCGAAATTAATCAGATGTTGCCAAAGATATCTCGATACATGAATAGAAAAATGTTTTAAAATTTCAAACAGCACGAGCTTCGTTTGAACTTTGAGCTTCTTCGCTTATATCGATAGTCTTTCTTCTATGCGCCTCGATACAGGAAGGATTAATCGTGACCGATTTTGTACAGTTAAATGTTTTGTAAATGCCAACTAATCTATCAGCCAATTCGTACATTTGGCTCCGCAGTGAGATAATAATAAACTGCGTGTTACGCGTTCGTTGCTTTATGTAATGAGCAACGATAGATACATTTCTGAAATCCAACGCGGCATCTATTTCATCCATTACGTACAATGGCGATGGTTTGTAATAATGCAAAGCAAATATCAATGCCAACGATGAAAGCGTCTTCTCCCCACCCGATAAATTCGATATTCGTTTCCACGACTTTTTATTCGGACGAACGGCGAAATTGATTCCTTCCGAAAATGGATCAAGCGAATCAATCCATTCTAATTCTGCGTCTCCACCTAATGTTATCGTTCGATACATTTCTTTTAATTTTCGCGTGATAATTGTGAAGCCATCTTTAAACTCTTTTAATCGCTGAGCTTTTAGATTTTCGAAAGTTTCTTTGCATCTATCTCTTTCAGCAGTGCTCTCTTCCAATTCTTTGACTCTTTCCAAATAGATGTTCTGCTTTTTGCGATATTCTTCGATCGCTGCCATATTTGGCTTCATTTTCTTGAGCTCTTTTTCTAAATTTTCGATTTCTTTCTTCACAGAATGAGCGTTGAAAGTTTTCAACTCTTCTTTAGACAAGGTAGGCAATGGTTCCTGAGCTGGTTTATCATCGATCTCGTGCAATTTTAAAGTGGCAATTTTGGCATCCCACTTTTTAACTTCTACTTCCCTTTCTTTCAAAATGTTCTCTAATTTTTCGACTTCATGTTTAACATCTAAATTATCACTGTTTAGCTGAGTTTCTTTCTTCTTTAATTTGTTCACTTCTTGTGATATTTCTCTCATTTTCGTCTGAATTTCATCTTTTTGTTCAGTAAACGACAGATATTTTTCATTGATTTCTTGAGCTTCTTTTTCCATTTTTTTCATTTCTTCTTTTAATGTTTCTATTAAAGTTTCACTTTCAGTAATCTCAGTGTTGATCGATTCAATTTTAGCATTACATTTGTCAATGTTTCTAAGCGCAGTTTTTTCGGATACATTGGCTTTCGTAACTGCTGAAGTTACTTTTTCGAACTCTGTTTTTAAACTTTCAACTTTTCTTTTAGCAATGCCAACGTTATTTTCAATAATATCGTCCATCTTACGTTTTAACTCTTTAATCTTCGCCTCTACTTTCTCTGCAAATGACAAATTCTTTTCATAATCTTGATTTAAATTTTCTACTTCTTTTTCCATCAATTTAACTTTTTTTGGATCTGGTGCTGATTCTTTCACTGCTCTTTCTTGTTGCTCAATTGATTGCTTAAGTACGTCTTGCTGTTTTGCCATTTCACTAATATCTAATTTGAACTTTGGTATATTTTGTTTCATTATTTCAATATCAGAACATAGTTTTTCGCCTTCAACATTCAAAAAGTCTTGCTTTGACTTTATCTCGCTAAGTTCATTTCTTAAACTTGCCACGTTACTTTCCAATTCTTTTAATTCTTCCTTTGGCGTTTCTGAGGCCCTAACTGAACTACCCATACGTCCACTGGATGGGCGTCCTCCACC
Organism: Dinothrombium tinctorium; assembly: GCA_003675995.1. NCBI lineage: Eukaryota > Metazoa > Arthropoda > Arachnida > Trombidiformes > Trombidiidae > Dinothrombium > Dinothrombium tinctorium. The sequence continues at coordinate 2,594 of NCKU01001840.1, forward strand.
GGACATAGCACCAGAAATTTCAACCAGTTCACCCTTTAATGTGACGACTCTCCACCTTTTTTTACCTTGTAAGCCAATTCTTGTCGCTTGTGTTAAATTATCAGCAACCAAAGTATCACGAAGAGCAAAATAAAATGCAGGCAATACTCGTTCATCAGTAACACGCACCAAGTCAAATAGTCGAGGAACATTTTCAGGCGTTTGTATAGTTGAGCGACTGTGAGATTCCCAACGCTGCATCTTATCGAGAGCAATGAAAGTAGACGCACCTATGTTATTGCTTTTTAAAAATTTAACACACTGCTGAGCGTTATCCATCGTATCAGTAACCATATTATCCAAAGCACCACAAGCTGTTGAAATAGCAACGTCGTATTTTGGATCAATGGCACCAAGATCACCAAGTCGGCCCAATATTCCTTTAAGTTTACATAATCGTTTTTGCTCCATGAGAGCACTCAAAACAGCGTTTCGCGAAGTATCAGCATGAAGGGCATTTTTTGCCTCTTCCAATTTTTCACTGTTTTTGCGAAATTGTTCTGTGATTCGATTTCTTTGCTCCTGTAATTGAAAAACTTCATTGGTTATATTTTTCACCCGTGCTTCAGCTGATGGTATTCTTTTTTCCAATTCAAAAAGTGAACCCTTTTTCTGTCTTAATTCTTCAGCATTTCTTTCATACTTCAATTTTAATTGTTCTAATTTTGCTTGTTCAGTTTTCTCTCTACCAATATAAAGATCAAGTTTTGACTGCTCAACTTCAAGTTTCGATCGTGCTTCATTTACACCTTTCTTCAACTTATGTAGTTCGGCTTCATGTTCATCTTTTTGTTGACGTAATGGTTCAATATCTTTTTCAATGAGGCTGTTGGCTTTTGAAAGATCATCATCTGCCTTTTTCTTCTCTTCTTCCAAAGTAGATTTTCGTTTCATGAGTTCCTCGCTTTCTTTCCTACATTTTTCAGGAATCTCAGATAATTCCTCCAACTTTTTCCTTTCATTTTCAAGCTCGGATGTTAATTTTTTCCCTTTCTCTTTAGTATGTTTAATCTTATTCCGCGTTTGAACATCTCTCCTTTCGATCTCATTAAAAGCTTCTTGATATTCTTCAGCTTGTTTTGAAACATCAGTCAGTTTTTCGTTCCACTGTTTAATTTCGTTTTCTTTTTCACTTCGCGACTTTTTTAATTCGTCTATTTTTGCTTCAGCTTCTTTAAAAACAACATTGGCTTTTTCAAACTCTTTCAACGCCTCGTCTCTTTCTTCAACAGCTTCCGACTTCTGACTTTGAAATAAAATGCTTCTTTTGCGGGTTAACTCATTTTCAGTTTCAAGAAATAAAACTGCTTCATTTCTCGCTTCTTCCAATACATTCTTCTCTTTTTCGACAACTTTGACGCGATTTAATTTTTCTGCTCTCACTACATTTGCTTTCTCAACCATTTCGTGCAACTCGCCTAAAGGTTTCTTTAAACGAGTACTACCGATAATATCTTCCAAAAACTCCAGCATACCAGTTTCATGTTCGGTTTCTGCTTTCGGCTTCATTAAAGCAATTTGCTCGACTTCGCCTTGTAAAATAAGAAACCTATTATAACGCAAATCAATTCCAAAAGATTGTAAACGCTGTGAAACTTCCTTAAATTGAACTTTTCGATCATCAATTGTATAAATCGAAACATTTTCCTTATTAATGCTTCGACTTACAGTGAACTCAGAACCAGGAATCAGTTCGAAATCATCACCTCCCTGTTTGTGAAAGAGATTTAAAATTTAATTTAAAACTAAATATAAAAAAGAAAAATAATAATAAGTAATAATGAAAATGATCACAAACCTGATCGTTAATTTCAGCAAAATGAACGATAACTTTACAACTCTGAACATTAGGAAAAGTATCACTGTTGTGAATTAAGACGCTAAGTTTCTTCGAGCGTAGCTTTTGAGCTCTGTAACCGAACACAAACAGCATAGAATCAATGACATTCGATTTTCCGCTTCCATTTGGTCCAACGATCGATGTAAAACTCTGCAAATACAAAATTCGATTAAATAGACGAAAAAAGTCAAAAAGATGAACCAAACCTTGTGAAAGGGTCCCAAAACCTGTCTGCCGGCGTATGATTTAAAATTGATATTCTCGATTTGAGTAATAATCAAACGTCTCCCAGTCGAGTTACCGGAGTATTTCGGTGGCGGAGGAGGAGGAGGAATGTAAATATCACCGATTCCTAAAAATGGGTAAAATTCCTTTAAAAAAAAGCGAAAAAGAACAGCACTTACGATAGCCACCGTCTTCTTCGCCAAAATCTAATTCTTCGTCTTCGGACTCGCTGTTTTGGGCAAAGTTTGCACGTTTTGTGGGCGTTCGTTTTCCTTTTGCACTCATTGTTCGAAAAAAGAAAAGACGCGAACGAAAATTAATTAATTTTCGTGTTTTGAAAAACGCAACAAAAACAAATTCAAATTCTCGTGATTTTTGGCGCAAAACCTCAACGTTCGTTCGATTCAGCCGTCAGACGGCGCCGCGGTCGCGAAGCCATTTTGCTTTTCATTAAAAGAGGGAATCGTTTTTAAAACGTTACGAAAATACGAAAGCTTTGAAAACAAAAGCAGCCTCACTTTCGACATTGAATTGCGAAAGTGTCTCTCTTTGACAGCGATCTTTAAGGTACAAAACGTGCGAAAAGCGTAAAGCAATGGCAAAGATGCTATTTGATGAATGTTTATTTTCGAGCAGCAATCCGACGATTGAAGACGCAACCATTGAGCAATGCTTGCAGTCTGTTGATATCAACGACATTATCAACAATAGCGATTTACCGTTCGACCGTTGCGATTTACTGCTCGACAACAGTACGCAGGCAAACCAGGATTGCTTTTTAAACGATAAGATTGATGACAATTCATCGCTCGCAAATGAATCCTTTCGCCTCGAAGACGATTCTAACTCGATTTGTTCATTTGCTCCTGCAAATGACCACGATTATAACAACACAAATGTCAGCGATAAGAGTACGTATGATTTAAGAAAACGTACCCGTAAACGTAATCGCAGGTATGCGAGCACAAGTAGTGCCGATCAATGTTTGTCTGATAGCGAGATAGAGAGCAAAGGATATGAAGCTTCTTCGAATCATGGTAAACGAAATCGTAATAAGTGTATGTCGAGAAACGCAGTAATGGCTCGAGAAAATCGACGAAAGAAGAAACAGTATATCGAACATCTAGAAAATTCTTATAAAAAAATTGGTGAAGACAATAAAATGTTGCGTTCCCGGCTTTCGGTGATAATGAATCAGAATAAAAAGCTTCATGATGAAAATATCTACTTACGAAACGTAATCGCTAATGTTAACGAGATATCTTCATTGGTCAAATGTGTCAAAAGTTCGCCTGATGTCAAGTTGGTTGCGACTTCATTGAATCCTAAAAAAACCGAAAGTAACGATGAGTTAAAAAACGATGGGCTTTGCAAAAATGCAAAAATTCCAATTGAAAAGAAACAAAATGGAATTTGTTTTCATATTGCTAATGGTCAAGTTTCGCTCGAATTTTGTCACAAATGCAGCATGTCTGCGACTGCTGTTTTAAACAGTAAATGAATATTTTATGTATTCCTTTGCAACTGACTTATGTTTGTAAATCTTAAGCTTTTTCGAATGCAAATATGATCACTTGCTAATTGAGGTGAATCAATCCAATCATATAGACTTCGAAAAAGTCTTTGTTTGACTAATTACCAGAATATTCTGTTAATTATTTAAAGTTAAATTTCATGTCCCTTAGAATCAACGATAAAGCTTAAGATCGATTGATCATTTAGTTGAACAATGTTCATTTCTCTATTTTATTATTGTGTAAGCATTATGTTTTTTTACGTACCAGATTCTTGAAGAAATCGATAGTAAGTCTTTAAAAGTCTGTGAATAAAAAACAATTTAATTTCTCTTTCTTCGGGCTAGTGATTTCTTAAAATTGAGTTATTTTTGAAATACCAACCTGGATTATTACGTATTGATTATTATATCTGATGATTTATTATTGGTGATTAATCTGTTTGATTATATTTATTCTTATAGTTCGCTTTTGATTTTCTTTTTTTGGAGTATATGTTTTTCGTTTGAATTTAGAATTAGATGATGATAAAAATTTATACTATTTTCGTAATTTGAAACGGAGAGTCGTTCGTTGTGTCCATGTACGCCTTTGAGATCATCTTCGGTTAAAACAACCGGCAAAAAACGATAAATACAATTTGTTAAGTTTCGATACCACCTGCTATCAGTATTTCCAATAAGAATACCCGGCACTACTGGAATATCTCCGAAAATTTCTTTTATACTCTTTGAAATTTTTTCAAAACCAAAAGTATCTTTTGTGGGAGAAATCGATAAAGGTTCAAAGTAACCGTCTAATAGTTGAATGGTAACATTTTCATCCTTAGCTAAATATTTGTCGTATTCGAATATTTCCTTTACAGATTGTGATGGGTTTATTCTGTGATTGATCACAGCTTCTGCTTCACTCGGCACCACATTTTCCTATTTGAGAAAAAGTTTATTTAATCTAATCTAACTGGATTCTGGTGTGCAATCATTTCAATCAACCTTTATTCCTGCGTTGACTTTAACTATTGTTGTTGAAGTACGTATAAAACTGTTTGTCAATGGTTTTAGGGTGAAAATGTAAGCCAGAATGTGTTCGAACAACCATAAGTTACTGTAAACAAATTTATACGGAAAGGAAGCCTAGAAAAAATTAATTGTTTGGTTATTTACGCTTTAACATTTAATATTTTACATAAGGTGCAATAGATTCTAGTAAATCCATTTCTATTCCGTAGCCGAACATGTTTCTATGAGCGTTTGGTGTAAATCTTATGAAATGAGTTAAATTATTATTATAGGTTGTAAAAAGTTGAGTTTATACATACTTTGCTATTATTTTGGCTAATTTATTGACTGCCAAATTAAACGGTGGAAAAGATGAATGTCCAGGTTCACCCTTAACCGTAATTCTCACTGTTGCATAACCCTTTTCAGTCGTGCTCACCCTATGAAATGATTTTATTATCGTTTTCTTTGAATTTTGCTAACATTGCAACAAGAGTATTTACGCCTAAAATGATATTCTTTAAAACTGGTGATCCTTCATCTAGCAAATATTCAAGTTCTCCTACTCCCTTAATTTTCAATTTATTCGCAACCATTCGAGCACCATCAGCACCTAAAACCTCTTCATCGTGACCAAAGGAAATATAAAAACTTCGTTTGGGTTTAAAACCATTTTTAAGCAAATATTCCAATGCTTCCATTATGCTCTGAAAATAAGTTGTTGTGAGTTATTTTGTAAGAATTCATACCATAACGGAGAATTTAACGTCAATAGAGCCTCTTCCATAAATATAACCGTCCTTTATTGTTCCTTCAAATGGCGGAAAAATCCACTTGTTCACTTCTACAGGAACCACATCGAGATGAGCAAGTAATAAGTACGGTTTTAAAGAGGAATCGCTTCCTTTGATGGTATAAAGCATGCTGTAATTATTGACGATTTCATGAGTGATAAACTTAGAAGAATGGATATTTGGAAAACCTTAAATAAAGATCAAATTAAGTAATAAAACAAGTTTTGATCAATGACCACTTTACTGTTTTTAATGAGAGCGGCGAATTTTGCGAGTTCATCCCTTTCGTAAACGCCTTTTTCCCATGAAATAGTGCGCAATTTGATCGCATCTGAGAATCGTTTGAGTACATTTTGATCAGCGACAATTTGTTTATGATTCGAGCCGCATGGTTCTGGCTTTGGACTTCGAAATGTGAACAAAGTTCTGAACAAACACACGGTAAACAACGCGCAAAAGATAGCAAAAAGAAGCAAACAAAACGTTACCACTTTGAATGCCATTGTAATTAAGAATCGCAATTAAACTAATCACTGCTTAATAAGATAAAAAATAAAAATTGTTTATCGGCTACCACTCCAGTGCTGTACGGTATATTGCGTTTTACAGACAGCTAATGAATGAAGCAAAAAGGAACGCGTAGAAACATTATTTTTGTTTTTGATTCTAAATACATTTCTAAACACTCGTTCACTTTCTGAACGATTCGGAATCCAAACATATTTCTAATTCCATTCTTCGTTGTATTATAATTAAAAAGTGGCTTTTGTTGTTTTGATTTAATCGCGATAATCGAAACAAAAGTGAGATCGTCGTGTAGTAAAAACCCTCGCAATGAATTCGTCTGTTTTGAAACGAAAAAAGTTGAATTTTTCTCTTTTTGAAATAAAAGAAAAAAATTTAAAAATTAAATAAAAAATGGAGAAAAATTCGGAGCCGCCGTTTGTCACATTAGAAACAACGTGAGTTTTTGAGTTCAATTTTCGTGATTTACTCTTCTCTCCCTTTTTGCAGAATGGGAAACATATCGATTGAATTGTATTGGAAACACGCGCCGAAAACGTGCCGTAATTTTGCCGAATTAGCCAAACGCGGTTATTACGACGGCACTAAATTCCATCGCATTATCAAAGACTTTATGATACAAGGCGGCGATCCGACAGGCACCGGTCGCGGAGGCTCTTCGATTTATGGAAAGCATTTCGACGATGAAATTCATCCTGATTTGAAGCACACAGGTGCAGGTATCATTTCGATGGCTAATTCGGGACCGAATACGAATGGATCGCAGTTTTTCATAACACTCGCGCCCACACAATGGTTAGATGGTAAACACACTATCTTTGGTCGTGTTCACAGCGGTTTAGTTGTCGTACAACGCATCGGTAAAGTGCCCGTTGGTAAAAGCAATCAGCCGTTGGATGATGTTAAAATCATCAAAGCTAGAATTAAGTCATAAATCTCTCTTACAATTATCTTTTATTCATTCATTCCAAAAAAGAAAATCAGTGCATTAATTTCAAAAAACATAAAAATTTAGAGCTGTTTCTTCAAAGATTATTCAACAAAATATAATAAACAAGCGTGAAAACAAAATCAAAATGAAGCAGAAAGAATTATTTAAATAAAATCACGACATTTTTTATGTTTTTCTTCAAAAATTCACTTTTTTATACCTGATGCATAATTTTGATAGCATTCGAATTCAGAGCATCGATAGCATTTGAAGAAAAAAGGCTAATTTGCATTTTGAGCATCAATTAAATAATCGATCATTTGACAGTTTTCTCCGTGTCAGCTGGTTTTGCCGATATTTTTCATTTTTTTAAATTACTTATGAAAGCATAGTTAAATTTAATAGTTTTCCTCAAAATGAATTTTGATTGAATAAACTCTTTTTTTTTAAACAAATTTCTTCAACAAATTAGACTTTTTGAGAAAAGTTTTTTTTGCCAAGATTGCTTTTCAACACTAACTCATTAATGATGCTTGCTTCATCGGAAAGGAATTATCATCATTTTTCCTGCCACAATTTTGATTGCAAACGTTTTGCATTATCTGAAAGCTGTTTTTTTAAGCTTTAAACTCAAAGTTAAGCAAATGTAAACCTAGCAATTAATCAATGATGAAAACTAAATAAATCGCGGTCACCGCATGTCTCTGACTTAACATTAAAATTAAGCTTTTCTATTAACGATTCCTGAAATACGCGCGCTAATTGCTTATTTTAAAATTGTCAATCGTTTTAGATGTAAATTTGAGCGGCGATTACAAAAAATTAAGGACTAAACGAATTTTTTTTTCGTTTCATGATGCTTAATCATTATATTTAACGTTTTATTTTATTGCGGAAATAGTCAAATTTGGACGAATTTAAAGCAAGAAATAAAGCACGAAATGTAAATGTTAATTTTAATGAATTCAAGATAAAATTAATCCTCGCTTTCTTAAGTCGAAAGACAAACTTGGATTCTGTTTGTTAAAAGGCAAACATTTTAATCGTCTTTGTTTATTGTAATAACTCAATTAACTTTTCGTAAAATTTCTCACTTCATTTCAAACTGAATAGATTCAAATTTTTATATTAAACTGTCAGTTTCAAAATAATTTTTTTTTTCAATTACGTTTTACGTTGAGTGACAAGTAAATATAAACCGTTATCAATTTAAACAAAATTTGTTTCGATTGAATTTTAAGTTTTAGTTTAATTGTAAGAAAATTGAATCAGGTAAAAATCGAGAAAATTGCAGGAATTTGCTTCGAATTCTAAGCTAAACCTAATTGAAGGTTTACAGTTTGCTTTCTTTTAATTGAATTTAATTTTTAATTGAACACGAATCAAAGTGAGTTTAAGAAGGAAAAGTCAATTTTGAAAATTCAATCAGCAAAAGTTTCACGCAAGATTACAATACATGTTCCAAAAAGTAATTTCTTCAATAGAAAAGCTTTAACTTCATTTTTTAATGATAACATTCTATCAATTTTCATTTCAAAGATTAACATCAAAACCTTCGGTTAAGAACCTACGTATGAACATCATTACAGGAAGAAGATTGTATATCAATTGTCGCTCAAACGCAGACACGATATTTTGCCCCAGGTTTTGACGGTTAGTTAAAATATTCATTTTAAAAAATAAAACAAACAAAATAAATAAAATAGAATAAAAAATACTTTGTAGTTCTCAAACGACTACTCGATTAATGAATGCTAGCGCTAGCTATTCGTATTCACCATGAATACACCGACTCGTGAATAACAGTAGTCGAGATATTCGCGACATCAATTTTCCGATTTAAAGGTCTAGTTAAGCAAGATTAGACTTCGCTTCTGAATGATTCGCTTAATAAAAATGTAAAAGATTTTATTTGTACAACTCTGTCGAGCAGAAAAATATCTGGCGCACTGCTTCACACAAAATATGCCTTTTCTGTAAACCTTGTGTTTTAATACGTTGGTGTTTAGTTTTCGTTTACTTTCAAGAAACATTTATCAACCAAAAAACGAATTTCTATCAACAAACTGAGAAACAAGCATGGAAAATTTAAAACTTATCATAAAAAAAAGTAAAATTGCTAAGCTTATTATCTTTCCTCGCAATCTTAATAAAAATAAACATCACACGAATTTCATAATTTTCAAAACATAAATAAAGAGAAAACAAACATTTTTTGCTTTTCACTCAATTTAATTTCGCAAAAAAAAGCGAACAAAATTAAATTTTCAGTAGCAAAAAAAAAGTAAAAATTTTTAAAACATTTTGTTGCTTTTTCTTCTTATAAAGAGTTGATATAAAAAATATGTTTTTCACAAAAAACTTGTTAAGTGAAAAGCTAACTTTTTATTTTTTCCAAATTTAAATGTTTTCCTCACCTCAAGCATCAGCATATCGGCGTGATATTTTTTGATGATTCACTAGAAAGTTAATTATACAAGCTAAACTTAGCTTTAAAAACGCCAATTAAGCGCAGGTAAATTAAGTAAAGAGGAAGATACTAATCATAGTGTTTACAATCATACTAACATATTCATTCATACACTGTTTTTTTATTAACGTCTTGCACATTTGATAATTTTTCACTACTTTTATTTTTAACATTTTCAAAAGCAAAATCAGCGAAAAATGTGTGTTAAAAGGTTAAAGGTTATATAATTTAGCAATTTTTTTATCCTGTTGTTTATATCAAAATCTAAATAGATGATTGACTCTTTTGCGAGCATATTTTTTTTGTTTCGATTCATTTTTTCTAGCATAACTTTTAATTTTTATATGTTTATGAAAAATAAAAGCTTAAAACAATAAACTTATAACAAAAAAGTTTTAATTTCGCATTTACTGAAAACTTAACAATTGAACTGATTATTATATTCGCTTATTAAATTCATAAAGTTATAGTTAAAAAATGTATATGAATTTGGAAAATATAGGAATAAATTACATATTCAATAGATTCAAATTCGAACAAATGAGTTCTATTTACGACATTTTAATTCGTCCTGAATTTTGTCCTTAACAAATTGCATTGTTTGCTACATCGAATCGATTTGCATCTTTACTGACTATTCACTATAATCCTACTCGTCTTCTTTGTTTTATTATACCTTCATGTATTCAAATTCATTTCAAAATGAAAATGTTATAATTTGAGATGTTTTTTTCAACTTAATCATTTCACGACTATTCATTCATTCTCCTACTCTCTCTTTTATTTCACTCTCTTATCTGTTTTAAAACAATTTAAATAATCGGATGTATAGGAATGAAAGGTGAAGAAGAAGAAAAGCTTTAAAAACTAAAAATGAATTAATCAAGACTATATTTTACATTTATTTTTTCTTCTCATTGCAAGCTTTACTTAGCACCATTTTTATATTTAGCATAGTTTTTTTTCTATTTGATATAGAGTTTTGAATAAGAATATTTTTAATTGCGATGCAAATGAATGTTTTGCTTTTTACTTCGCTCGAATTAGAAAAAATGTGTAAAGAGCTGTTCGAGGACAAGATAGCTTCATGATTTGGCTGCATTTAACATTCATTAATGGTATGAAAAGTAATCAATGGACGAGAATGATAACGTGAAAGCTATACTTTAAATGCTACAAACAACAAATCGTCCATACATCTTCTTGCTTATCATTGCTATTCTGATCTTTTCAGATAGAATCAACTGTTTCGCTTAAAGCTCTGATTCACATTTGTATAGACACACGATTGTTGCAAATACTAGCTCGCTGATTCGAATCTAACAAAAAAGTTTACTTCTGTGTTAAAAACGTTTCTCATTTTGCGCTCAAAGCTTCAGGCAGAAATGAATTTTTTTTTTTTCTTCTCAGAGTAATATTTCCATCAAACTATTTTCAATAGTTTCTCTGAATTTTTTTGCTTTAAAATTGTTAATTTAATTTCTTTTTAAAATTAAACTTAAAGTTTTTATAAAACATTGAACAATGTTTAGCTCATTTTTGGAAATGAATTGTTGTTTGTTTGAGCGAATAAAAGCGAGAGACAAAGAAAAGTGAAAAGAAAAAACGGAAAAAGCAAAATAAAAGAAAGAAAGAGAAAAATGAGAGTAAATTTTTGTAAATGTAAAATGTTCAAATGTTTTATGTAATCTGTAAAAGTTTTTTCTTGCTTTTTTCTTCAAGAACCGACGATTTAAGGATTAACCTAAAAAGTCGAGCAATGTATTATACGCTCTCTATAATTAATATTTTCATCTTACTTTAAATTTAAATGCTCGTATTTTTTTTTTCTCTAGTTAAAAAAAAATGAAAACTAATGCATTCAAGCAAATTCGTTTATTGCGCATTTATTTTACGCTAAATTCGAGCGAAACTGTAAACAATTTAGCATTGTAAAAATTATTTGGGTGTTAAAAAAGCCATAAGGCAGGCTGAAATCTTGTATCGCACATTAATAACTCTCATTTTTTGAAAAGAAAAAATTTGTGATGGAAAATGAAAAGAAAACAAACCTTTATTATCACGATCATAATTAGGTGAACTAATTACAAGTTATGTTCGATGGCATAAAGTAGCAAAAGCAGTTGGCAGTGTTCAACTTGCTAAAAAAATGTTGTAATTTTCTAAAATTTTGAATGAATTTTGAGTAATTTGAAATGTTTGACTATGCAAAATGAAAGTAGCAAATGTTTTGATTCATGTTTCCGAAAATGAGAAATTGAAGCAATGAAGAGATGGAGATGCTTTTGATTTATTTGTTTCTGGTGAAAGGTTTTTTAAGGTCGTAGAGTTCAAAAAGTGGGTTTCAAGGGCCTGACGATGACTGCGGCAAATGAGAGAGAAACGAGAAAAGAGAAAAGAGAGAGAGAGAACGGCAAGCAAATAATGGTGAAGAAGAAGAAAACCGCGTCGAAATAGTAAATCTTAACCCAGATATTTATTTTTAACAAATAATTGCCCGAAGGGCCCACGTTTCCGAACAGCATAAGCACAGTACAATGCACTCTTTAGTTGTTGAAAATTATTTAAAACATCCTTAATTTGCATAAATCTATATACCAACCATCTTTACTAAATATTACATCGCATAAAACGTAACTTTAAGTTTTGATTATGTAAACTTTCGTCGAACTTTTCATTGTTAGCATTGTTTGCTTAAAAATTTAATTTGTAGCTTAAAGTTGTTATCATTTTTTGCTTCTTAATGCTTTTAGACAATTGGCAACAAATATTTCGACAACAGCCGCGACCTTTACTATCACTTGGCTCTGCTGCTTCACTCTGATCACGCAATGATTTTCACCGCTTTTGTAGTTGTAAAGTTGCTTATTATTATCATAGTTGTTGAAAAGCAAAAAACATGGAAGGAGATAATCATAATATATGGAACATAATAACCGATTGTAACAAAAAGCAAATAATCAACTTTTTTTATTGTAAGAAACGATTTGCTATACTTGTTACGCGTAGGACCCACACACACACACATGCATGCATCCAAATGCACCACACACATACAAACTCATAACTCATCTAGTATTCTTATTCTAATAAATAGTATAAAGCATTTTTTACTCAATATTACTCTGAATAATTGGGGTCACTTTAGGATTCACCCCTTTAAACAGCGGACTATCGCTTGATTTAAATTTTTTCAAAATGAGTGGAATAAAAATGAGAAATGAGAGAAAAAAAACTCATTTTAGCGATCTAAATCACGACGCAACGGATGTAAGAAACTAGTGAAAACAAACGCTAAATTTTGTTCGGATTCAAGCGAAATTTGGATCAAAATGCGTGAAAAGTGTTAGCGAAAAATTGATGGATTGAGATACCTTTAAGTCACTTGATTTATAGGTCCAAAAGAATAAAGGGTTCCACAAAATGTTTTGCTTTTGTAGGGCAAAATTTCACTTAATTTAATGAAACTGAAAATTATTTACTTTCATAAAACTCTCTTTCATTTTCTTTTTGCGATTCAGAGTCAAACAAGAAAATGGAGATAAAGAGCGAGCGACGGCCGTCGATCCCATATGAGTGAATGTACTTATAGTGTGCTTTGCGTTAATGAATAAAACATTAGAGATTGAATGAATGTAAAAAAAGCCGAAGAGAGAAAAAGTGTTTCATCCTCTCTCTCTCTCTTTGCGCTTCTATTTTCATCTGCATGAATGAAATAATGAAAGAAAAAACAGTTTCGCCATAAAAGACGAGGGAGAAATTACACTTTTCTTTCGACTAGTCTGTCAAAAAACTATGATTTTGGGCCACACTCGAGGCGAAATTACATTTTCAGATAATCTCTTTTTCTCTTTCATTTTCCGACCAATCCTCTATAAAGTGCCGTTACAAATTCCGATAGCTGTCCCGAACTCGTGATGCTGTTTATGAGCGCGCTCGCCAGTTGCTGCATTTCGCTTTCGATGCTCGCTTCACTTGTTGGATGCTTTCGAACTGATGCTGCTGTTGTTTCTGCTGCTGCTGCGTGATGTTTCTGCCGTTACTGTGATCAACTTGTTTTTCTATGTCGTCTACTGCGCTCTTTAACACACTTGAATATCCAATTTAGAGGCGGTCCTTTAGAGTACCTGGTATTCATTTTCGTTCGTTCGTTTTCTTCGCGTCTTCGCTCAATCTTTTCAAAACGGAAAAGAGAAAGCTTACTTTGGCAGTGACTCTCATTACTGTGTCGGTGAAACATAACAATCATATTCTTATAGTTATAAACTGCATGTTAAAGTTATGTATTAATGATTCTTCGGACTTGTATCGGACGCATCAATGATGGATGTAAAAATGTTAGTTCTTTTTATAAAGTTTTTTTTCTTTTACTCTTTTTTCAAATTTTTTATTTGATTTCATGAATTTTTTTCTTTGCGAAAAAGTTTTTTCAAATAAAAGCGGGAAAGTTTACATAATTTTAAAAAAATTAACAATGCTTATGATTATTCACTGATTTCACTGAATGAGAAAATATTTAAAATAGGTTCGCAAAGCTGTGTCTTATTTTAAGCCTGTCGACCGTGTCAACTACGACGAATGCGATTAAATTACCGAAAAGATTGGTATCTCAAGAGGAAAGCTCAGTGAAATTAATCAAATTGAATCCATCGTTGATCGACGAAACATATCGTCACGCGAAAGACATTGTTTTGCAAAAGAGGAAATTTGAGAGCCAACTCGTACGAGATGGTAAATTGTTTTTTATTTCTTCTTTTATATTATTATTTAATCTTATTATTATTATTATCATTACTGCGATTGTTGATGTTGTATTTTGTTGTAAGTAGTATAAAGTTGTATAAAACAGCTACTGAATAGCGGCAAATCTTCACAGTTTTTGCAAGTTTTCTCTTCTTTTTTTCTCAGAATATTCATTTTGAAGTGAAAATAAATTATAGCTTACCAAAAATCTCCAAAATGAGGCTTATTAAAATCCAACGCTCGACTTTTCACTCTTTTTAACGTTTTCATAACGCGACAAAAATGTATAGCGGTGAAAAAAGTTTGACCTATGAACTAGAATTTCATTTAATAAGAAATAATTTCTTTAATTTTTTATTTCTTGTCAAAAAAAGTTTCTACCTCACTCATTGCAAGATTCCAATCGTATATGATGTAATGTGTACGATTGAATTTATATGAGCAAGTACGAATGCATGTTGTTGCTTGAGTTGCTTATGTTTGCCTTACTTTCAACGCGACTTGTGGCAATTGCTTTTAAAATGTTAAACTGATACTTATTATTTACAAAATATACATATTATATGGGCCATCGTATGACCCGGAGCTTCACTTTCGTTATCGACGCATTTTTCGCTTCTCTTCTTGTTTCGCCTTAAACGCCAATTAGATTTGAGAACGCTGAACAAAATTATTTTGATTTAATTTCTCAAAAAGAGAGTGAAACAAAACGAGAGCATTTGCAAGGCAAAAAACGAACTTGGCATTGGGTGACAGGTCAGATAAAAAATAATTTTCCCATGAAAATTTTAAAGCTTTAGAATTTTAGAAGTTTGATCGCTACTCACTCTTTCAGCTTAATCGAATTAGAATGGATCAGTTAAAGCTTGCATGAACACATCATTATGATTTATTGTGTCTGTTTTCCGACAAGAGAATGCTGATTCGTTACGAAACTATTCAAAATTTCGTATTCACTTTATCTTATTCTCTTATCTTTTTATTTTCTATCAAATTTAACATGAATTCCTAATTTTAATTGTTTTTACTTTCTAATTGAATTAAAAAAGGTTTCGTGACCGATATGAGCAAATTAACAGCAGTGACACGGCATCAAGCGGTGACAACAACGTTAAATCGGGGAAATGAGCTCGAAAAGAATCAAGAAGTATTCGAAGAGATGACCAAACTTTTAGCACGAAAGTAAATAAGTTTGTTTCGATCTAAAAATATTCTCTTTCAAAAAATGATTTCGCTCTTTCATCGAAACAAATCTGCTTTATTTACATTTATTTTTATTATCTAATGCTGTAGGTTGGTTTTGAAATGCTTCTTTCAAACAGAAAGTTTTCAAAACCTTTTATTACGGCAACAATTGCATTAAGATGTAGTAAAAATATCGTTATTAAATAGCTTTCATTCTTTCACTTCATTCTCTTGGCGAGTTATGCTCACTAACCTCGATTTAATCAGCGAAAGAGTCGTCACTGGCCGCAAGCGATATGATCACTTTAATTGCCAAAGAAAGTTTCTCGAACAACGAAAATCGAAAAGCAATATTTCAAAATAAACGACTAATTAACGAATTTTACATTAGCGAAATTCATACAAAATTTATGAAGAAAAAGCGAGTGAAAAACTGCGGCCAAAAAGTGAAAATCGAGGTTACATCATTACATTAAGAAACTAAATAACGTTTCTCATTTTATCATCAACCTTTTCTTTTCTTTCTTCCATTCAATTTTATTTAAACTTAATTGTAAAAATTTATTTTTCTTTCAATCGATAACGCTCAGTGTCACTCATGATCCATTGGAACCAGCAGCTACTGGCATAGCTCTGGGTCGTATCGAGTTGATCGCACCCGATACAAAGCGTGCAGTGCAATCTTGTCGAGAAGCTGATTTTGTTCAATGCGATCCCTACTCGCGTTACCGTACAGCAGACGGTAGCTGCAATAATCTCCAACATCCAAGTTGGGGAAAGTCATTCACTTGTTTCAGTCGTTTATTGCCGCCAGCTTACGCAGATGGTTTATCTGCCCCGCGAGTATCAGAAACTGGTGGTCCATTACCGAATCCACGCATAATTTCGGCAATAATTCATCGTGATCTTAATTATCCAGCCACATACACACATTTAACCATGCAATATGGACAATTTTTCGCACACGACATCGCGTTCACGCCGAGTTCGCGTACAAGTGAGTTGCAAAATGATATGCATAACTTGAATTTTATATGAAATTTAAACTTCCGTATTGACGTTAAAATTAAAACTGATCCAAATTTTTGTTTTTCGTCTTAATTTTTTCTTTCATTTTTTATGCTCATCCCAATTAATTTTACCTCACTCTGTTTACATTAATTTCGCGTGTAGGAGACGGCAAAATGATACAGTGCTGTCCACCGAAACCCAATAATCATCCGCAATGTTATCCCATTCTTGTACCCCATGACGACCCTTTTTATGGCGAATGGGAAGAAAATTGTTTGAATTTCGTGAGAACAGCGATGTGTTCGCAGTGTCGATTAGGTATGTTTATGTTTATTTTTTCATCCAATCAATTTTTAAAAAGTTGAGTTGAAAACTTAAAACGATTTTGACAAAAGTTAATCGCCTTAAGCTAAATTACATTATATTAAAATTTTTTGAATTGTAATTAATTTTCTGCAAAAATCAGGACCGCGAGAACAGATGAATCAAATCACATCGTTCATTGATGGCTCTCAAGTTTATGGCAGTATGGAAAACGAAACGAGGTCTCTTTGGACTAGAAATGGACCTGGTAATTATATTTCAAAATTCTTTTAAATTGTTTTTCTTCTCGTCTCACTCACATTCACACACGCCGAAAGGCTTAGATTAGGTCACAGATATATGTAAACACAACAGGCATTAAAACAGTTTCGTTCGTTTAAGAGTTACGCAAAGATTTTTTCGCCATCATTTTTATTTTTTCGAGCTCTTTTCGCTGCTTTCAATCAAATTCTTACTTTCTAATTTTAAAGCTGGACGAATGCACGTATCATTTTCTGCAAATGGTGGGGAATTACTGCCACACTCCACCGAACCAGATTCAGATCAGTGCAGTAAACCAGAAGAAAATATGTACTGTTTTAAAGCGGGTTAGTAATTGAAAAAAGAGAAAAAGAATTAAAATGGAAAATTGAAAACCTCCAATCATAATCACAATTTTGATCTCTCTCGATACTTGTATAGGTGATAAAAGAGTGAATCAGCATCCAGCTTTAACTGCGCTTCACGTTTTATTTCTTCGACAACACAATCGACTTGTAAATGCATTAAAAGCAATTAATCCTCATTGGGATGGTGAAAAGCTGTATGAAGAAGCAAAGTAAGCATTTGAAATTCTTGTATTTGAAATGATTAAATTAACTGAAATCAAATTCTTTAGACGTATTCTAGTTGCTCAACTGCAAATGATCACTTATAATGAATGGCTTACTCTTGTCATCGGTCCTGATGCCATGAAATTTCTTAAGCTTTATATTCGTCCGGACGGATACACAAAATATGATCCATATACAAATCCATCAATTTTAAATGAATTTGCTGGAGCCGCATTTCGGTTTGGCCATTCAATTGTGAACAGTGTTTTCGCTGAAATTTTAGATGATGGACGTCCGTCCGGCTATAGATTGCGCGAGAATTTTTTCACTCCATTCGGTTTCTACGAAGGACAATTGGATGCTGTTATACGCGGTCTTATTAGTCAAGCAGCGCAAAATCGCGATCCCTTCATATCGTCAGATATGAAAAATCATCTCTACAGGCCAAAGGATTCGCCTTATGGATTAGATTTGCCCGCATTTAATGTTCAGCGTGGTCGAGATCACGGTTTGCCTGGTTATGTAAATTATTTAAAATTTTGCTTCGACGAAAAAATCTATTCTTGGGAACAGCTTGATCAATATATGCCTACATCGCAGCGATTACGATTGCAAAAGATTTATAAGTATGCAAATCCTTCTCTTTTGACTTCTCTTAATCATTATATTCCTGTCAATTGTAGATCAGTATACGATATTGACTTATTTACCGCTGGACTTGCGGAATTCCCATTGCCTGGTGCAGCAGTTGGCCCTACGTTTACATGCATTATCGGCATTCAAATGTACAATCTTAAGTATGGAGATAGATTTTGGTTTGAGCATGAAAGCCAAGTTGGATCATTTACATTCGGTAAGTGTTGCTTTTTTAACAAAATCATATGATTTTTAGCTTGTTCATGTTAAAAATATAAGAAAATTTTTTAATCGCAAAGTGACGTTTCCATTTAAAATAGCTTCAATTGGGAACTCGATTATGATATTTTAGTTGCACGATGTAGCTTAATACCTGTTTTAAACTCGAAAAGTATTGATATCATTTCTGCGAAAAAAAACTTGCAGAAAGCTCGGAATAATGTAGTGTTGGATAAATTTATGTGGAGATTCAATTTTCGTGAGTGCCATTTCTTGATAAGCTTTTAAAAATGAACGGAAATGATGAGATTAATCAAAATGAAAGATCTGTTTCAAACTTGAATTTTTAAAAAGTGAAATTTAGGCATTAAATTTAGCGGTGTTTTCTATAGTTTAACAATGGCAATGATTTGTTTTGTGAAAGGCATAAAATAATGAAATAACAACTGACAGAACAATACTTTGTTTTCTGATAAAGTCGTACAATTTTTTTTTTCATTTCCTTTGTAAACGCAGATCAACTGCGAGAAATAAAGAAGATTACATTAGCCAAGATTATATGTGCCAATAGCGATAATATTCATGCAATTCAAAAGAATGTATTCAGAGGCGAGTCGAAAAGAAATCCAGTCGTACCTTGTAAATCACTGCCAGACACTGACCTCAGAGCGTGGATGGAATCGCCAGGTAGGTGTTTTTAACCTTAATTTCTCTTTCTCATATGATTCATTTTAAAAACCTAAATTACTCACTCAAATTTTATTCCAGAAGATTACTTCGATAACAGTGACAACGATCTTCATGGCTGGCAATTTCATAAAAGTTGAAGTTGCGTTTTGAGAAAATTTTACTTATATATAAATATAAAAATATAAATATTAATATTAAGTTGTAATAAAATGAAACAAAATTTTGATTGAAACTGATGGGAACGAACGTGAAAGTTTGATCACTATTTGCAAACTGATTTTGAAAAGTAATTCAAAGTTTTTTAATTAATCATCAATTTTTTAATAACGAAAAAAAAATTGTGTAAAATTAGATTTTATTCGAGTTCATATATTTGTAAGATCATGCTCCATCGAAATAGGTTCTTATTTTTATTGAATTAACTATTTTTTTGATTAGTATTGTTTTCGAAATTTTCAACTTAAATATAAATACTTGTTGTCACTCTTTTTCGTGCACTTTGTGTGTCAAACAGCACGAAAGAGTGGCATAATAGCAAAAAGCTATGCTAGATAATAAGTAACTAAAAAAATTCTTTGTAAGTAAAGATTATATTCTTAGACCAAAAGTCTTGATTAGTGTATATATAAGTAATTTTTTATAAACTACCGTTTTATTCAATAGTTATGAGAAAAGAAAAAGAAAACATGCTGAACAGATAAAACAATCGATTGAATGATGGATGATGTTCATTTTTGACTGCGCACAAGGCGAAATAAATAAGTAAATAAGCAAAAACAAAACAATGTTGCTGGTTGATTCTATTTTTTACTTATTCTGTGTTTTAAATTTGGCGATTAAAAAATTATTTTATAACAAATAACAATCAGAGGGTTTTTGAATAAAATTCTAATTCATATTTTTACTATCGCATTTAAAATTTATTTATTCGATTTGTTTCGTTAATTTT
>NCKU01001841.1:0-22470 GCA_003675995.1 Dinothrombium tinctorium
AATAATTGCAAACTGAACACTAAATGTAAGAAAGTGATCATAAAGCTATCACAAAGAAAATATAGTTAAATCATCTTGAAATAATGTGCGTTCAACAGCAAACTAGCGAAGTGTTTGCTCAAAGCTTCGTTGAAAAGAATAAAACTGATTTTTAGCGATTTCAATCCAGTTTATGTGAACCGAATTTTACCCTCATTGCGAAATAATTATTTTTTAACCATGCGAAAGCAAATTAATTGATTTCGCATTAAGATAAAATTTACACTGAACACTCATCAGATTATGAATTTTACATGCTAAAAGCTTCGGTCGGGTTCGCTTTTGAGTTCAACACTGGAATCCAGTTACTTAATTTTCAATTATACAATGAGTTTGGAGTCTACCATTGTGGCGTGAACGCTTGTCACAACATCAATCTTATCAACAATGGTCAGCGTACGAAGAGTTAAACCTCCGTACTTTACCCTTCGCAACAGCAGCAAACGATGACCAATTCGATATCGCCAATGCTATAGCAAAATTAGCGCTTAAAATCGCTATGCAATTGGCACATGTGAGCGTTTTGTTAAACATTCGGGTGTTCACACCTTTACTGGTCGCTTCGCTCTCACGAGTTCGGTACTAACCGCATGTATTCTGGTTTTTAAACTCATTATTTTGAACCTCATGATTTTGTGTATTCTCGCGACAAGAGCATTTTTTGTTCGTGTTATTTGCAAATAATAAGCTCACCATTTTAACTCTAAAATCTGCTGCGCACCATTGAACCGAAATTCTTTTGATGCTACGGCCCGCGTACTCACACCATTAATCACGTAAGCTCTAAAACTGTTTAACAAAAAGCTGACAAAAATTTTCCGAAAAATTGTATAAAAATAGTGTGTTAACAAGCAAACTACTTTTTGTGCCCGTTCCCGATTGTAATGAAACTTGGTATGCAGATAGAACTTCATGTGTGTATTAAGAATTAGCCACATCTTCGATGTGAATTTTGCGCGTGAAGCAAGTTATTCGCGTGCAAACTTTAACATTAAGTCTATGGCGAAATTTTTCGTTTTTTCGATTGCGGGCCAAAATCTCAACCAATTTTCTTCCAGTTTGTTTTAAGTATCTAAACTCATTATATGCTAAGTATTATCATTTTATTATCATCTTATTTGTTTTGTTATTTATGTTGAAACATCTTTAAAGCAATTCTTCACTGCTTTGATGCAGAATTATTAGACATCTTTCATAAAATAGAAGTTGAATAGCACTTTCATATGAAATAATTAGGTGAAAATCGGTTGAGGTTTCATCCCGCAATCGAAAAAAATTTCGCCATAGACTTTATGTTAAAGTTTACACGCGAATAACTTGCTTCACGCGCAAAATTCACATCTAAGATGGGGCTAATTCTTAATACACACATGAAGTTCTACCTGCATACCAAGTTTTATTAGAATCGGGAACGGGCACAAAAATTAGTTTGCTTGTAAGCGCCCAGTTTTACGAGAATACTTTCGACAAAATCAGATCGTCATGTTACACGTATAATTGCTCTAAATAAATTATTTACCTGTAAAACATAAAAAAAGGAGCACGTTACCTGTGGGAAATTTATAAAATAGACAGCGCGTTAAACGCGAGTGAGACGCAAACCTCTAGGCCATTTAATGTTAATTTTCACAAAGTTGAATGCTTTGAAGCGAAAGCGGTACCACTATTCACTCAGCCGTTAAGTTGCCGAAATGATATTTTTTAATGAAAGCTTTACGGAAAGGATTATGAATGAATAGATTTATTAAGAAAGCGCTTATCAAACAAACAAGACAAATAATACATAATAGTTGGATACACCCTTTCTTAATAAGTGTATTCAGTTGAGTTTCTATAAATATAAAGGAAATAAAAGTTTCTATTCAGTGCCATTGAATTTTTTCTCGATTTTTTTCAATCTTACAATGAAATCTGCAGATTTGAATGTTTCAATGGCAAATTCGCCAGTTTTATTGTACATTTATGAGGTGAGAAGCTTTGTAATAAAATTTACATACTTTAGAATATCTAATAAGCTTTCATAAGGAATACAATGTGTGACAATACTATAGCTCAAAAATCGTCGCACGGATTTCTTACAAGTTTTTAAGCAACTGTCATCTGCCTAAACTTTTGAAATTCTTCACAATATTGACAAGTTTTTTCAAATTCACAAAACATTGGCTTAAAAATTGAAAAACTTCTCTATATTTAATGAGAGAAAGTTGCTTATATCAAAAGCTCTTTTGTTTGAATTCAAACAAATAATTAGAAACAAAATCTCAGTTAAATTAAAAGTATCTTAATCAGATTCTAGACCAAAATCAAATGCCTTAAACTTAACATCTAATTGTAACTTATTCAATTGAATTTAAATGAATAAGTTTTGTTTAGAAAGATCTCAAAAAGCAAACATTTTGAACATTTTGATATTTTATTGTTTATTTTGCATTAATTTTAAGCTTATAAAAGGTGTTGAAAATGATAAATTATTCAAAACTCATTTAAAATACAAATTTGCCCATGAATAAATCGCAAAAAGAAGTTTTAAATTCAATTTATTTCAAGTTTAATTTGCGTTTCTTCAAAAGCTTAAACAATCGCGAACGTTTGCTGTTAGACGAAATAATCAACAATTGCAAAAATATTATTGTTTAAAGCAAATTAGATTGATGCTTATTAAGGTTAATTAGCATAAAAGTGTGAAAAGATAATTATTAGCTGATTTTCAACAGTTGCAATTTATCATTTTAAGCCATTTTTGAACAAATAAATAGGTTTTAATGTAGAGCTTTTCATTTTTTTCTCACTATTTAATTGTAAATTCATATTCTAAATGCATTTGATCAAACAAAATTTGCTTATCGACCGTTTGATCGAAAATGAATTTATTAAGTGTCATAACCGAAGCATTTTCTCATGAAATTTTTTTTTTGTGAGTTGTAAAGTTTTAAAGGTAATTAAATGCGATTGGTAGGTGAAAAATAGGCATGCTAATACTTTTGAAAATAAGCTTTTGAAAGTACTTTTGAAGCCTATTTACTTATTTTATTCAGCGAAACTCTTTCCACTCGCAAAACACTTCCTCGTGAACGAAATTATCTTGATAACTATCATTACTGAAAAAGTTTATGACAACCATTATTTTGCGAGCTGAAAAATTATTTTGTGCGCTTTCGTTTCAAAAATAATCGCTCAATATTACAAAGTTTGATGTCATTTTTCTGCTTCTTCAGCATTTCCACTTCAAGAAGCTCTAAGTAGCCACAGCCACTTAAAACGTTTAAACTCTTCTAGTTTGAATGAAAAATTAAATTTTTAATGAAAATGTTGAAGCACAAGTAATTAAAATAATATTAAATATTCATACGAAGTTAATAACACTTACAATAATAAATTAGCGAAAAATATTATTAAAAGTTTTATCTAGAAAATTGTTCTCAAGCAACTACAACTGAAGCCAAAATAAAATCGCCATTAAACTGAGGCTAACAATTAGAGCGATAATAGGTGTAAACTAGCAAAATTATTGATTTTTTCCTGTTTCTTTTCGCAAAGTTACTTTATCTTCGTGTTATTTTCGCGAGCAATCGGATAACTTTTTTGACTCAAAATTTTTGTGAAAAGTTTTTTTGAAAAGGAAGTTTAATAGAACTTTGACTTGTAATTTAATTGTTTAACTTGTGTGTGATCTTGAGAAACGAGAGCAAGACAAAGCTGTTCTATAAATACGAATGTTTAAGTCGAGATTAAATTGTTTCTTATAGATGAAAAAGAAACTATCTTATGGTTTATGAGCCATTCTTCTTGCGTTATAATTGCAGCGTATATGCAGAAAAAACTATTGAATGTGAAGCATAATTGGAGTCCATATTTTTGAGCGTTTTAAAATGTGATTAAGACAAAGCAGAAAATTGGATTTTGAGTTGAAACGTTTGTTCAAAACGAAATGAAGTTTTGATTGAAGCGTGAGCTGCGTGTGTTTGGTACATATTTTTGCGTGAAAAAAGTTTTGAAAGTGAGAAGTGAACTTTGAATGAGAGTTGAATTAATTAGGCACGTTGGAGAAGAAATTGACGGTTAATCACGATTGTTGCGATAATAAGGAAAGGCGAATATGAAATGAATGAACAATGGAAGCTTCACGGCTATTCAGTGATGCTGGCAGCTGCGAAAGCATTTGCATTCTTTGCTTTTAATAGCCGCGTTCTAGCGTCGAGAGAGTTTCTCGTTCTCAAAGAAAGCGAAGATAGGAAAAGCGACGAGAGAAGGACACGAGAGGGAGAGCGACGCGAGTGGGATGGGGATGCTGCGGTATCCGCTCAGCATCAACACAGCTATCTGCCAGTTTCACTGTTTACTATTGTATTAACTTTTCGAATGGGTCGAAGGAGGAAGAGAGAGCGGGAAAGTATAGGAGGGCAGAGCTCGTATAACGTACACACATTGTGCGAGACGTGATAGCATCGCTTTTCGTCGTACTCATCATCATTAAACGCGCGTTTCGAAGCGAAAATGGTGATCATCTTCTCGCTGCTCTTTCGCGCTCCTCTTCAAATCCCATTTCATTTCAACTCGCTGCCGCTTTTGTTCTTTTAATGAACGCGAAAATTCATTTTTGATGTTCTCGAAAGAGCGAAGAGCGAGAAAACGAAACAAAGTTTATCGACATCTCGCTTTCGAACGATTGCGAGAAAATGTAATTGAATCGCAGTTAATTTAAGCGAGGCGAAAGCCAAATTTTTTGCACACATCAAATCATATTTAATATGATGCTTGCAATATAGCGACGAGAAAACAAATTTAATGGAGAAGAAATTGCAATTTAAGAGAGAGCAGTGGTATCAGCGTTTTCATTTACTTCGCTTCTTTTCCACGCCAAAATCATTGGCTTTGAAAGCGAAAAGGGAGCGGAAAACATTAATGAAATTGAATTTTTTGCTAATGCAAATTGCGGCAAAACAGTGGATCGCGAGTCGAAGCGATATTGGGTGCAAGCCGGCATCAGATGCGAGTGCGAGCAACACATATGCAACATAGCGAAGCGAATGTAACATTAAACTCATTTTCCGTCTTTTCATTTCCTTCATTCTCTCGTTGCAAAAAGCCAATTAATTTTTGAGGACAATTATTGTGACCCTCTTTTGCGGGCTTTAAAAGAAGGGCGGTCTTGGAGCGATTCTTTGCTTCGCTCATTCATTCGAGTCTCGTTCGCACACTGCGAGCGAAGTGCAGCGAGAGAGGAACAGAGAGATGCGAACTAATACAATATCAGCTCGTCGCTCATTCTTTTGCGGCTTTTAATCCGTGAACAGGAAGCTTTCGCAACAAGCAGCACGCAATTTACATAACATTAATAATGTGGGCTTTCGCTGTACGCGCAAATGAAAAGCGAACTCAGTGTCCATGGCATCGATGGCATTCGCACACCATCAGCAACGCTTTTAATTACTCGCGAACGCACTCACTTCGCGGTTCGCTCTTCCAACTTCTATCGCGACGCGACATTAATTTCAAGGCACAAGCGAACGCGGTGTGCGATTGTAGAGAAAATGAAAATGACGAGTGTCACTCACTCGTAAACACAGCAATTTAAGTAATGCAAGCGCAGCTTATACTCAGTGGAATTCTTCGAGATAAATGTGCTTTGTGTTTCGCAGCAGAGCGAATGCAACAGCAGCGAGAACAGCGCTTTCGTACAAATTAGAGCCTCACACGGGCCATCCTGTAACGCAGTGAACTGGTTTCTCACGCAGAACTTTCGGATAACGCGAGCCCACACACCCTTAATAAGCGTGACCGCTCGTGAAACGACGCTTCGAACCGAAGTGCAGCTCTGCATTGGCTGAGGTGACCTTGCCATCGTGTGTGCATTACACGCACTTTGGCTCCATTTCGTTTGGCTAGCTGATCGATAAGGTACACGCGCACTCGAGGTGTGCAGCGGCGGGATTTGCTTGTTTGAAATCGCGTTCGGCGAAACGAGTGGCATCGTTTCGCAATCACGCTTAAGAAACACTCGCTCTCTTCGCGAACGCAGCATCGCCATTGAAACTTTCGCTGCTTTTCGCACGCTCTCGTCCTTTGCTACCCGCTCACTCCTTAATTACTGTCGCCAAGTGCTTTGACATATTGCTAATGATTGTATCAGATGCGAGAATCAAGGTTTCAAAGTTTATGCAACTAAAATCATTGAAATGCAGATATTTCGAGGACGACCTGTACGCGTACAAGTTGATCTTTTATCGTCAACTGTTCTCGATGCGCTTTTTGTTCTCTCAAATTTATTTCGAAATCTACTTTTTAGAACTCGAGCGAGCCAACTACACTCGAAGTAATTTGAATGAAACTCAAAATTCGCACTCAGCGATGCATATTCAAATTAATGTTTCACGAGCATTTCATGAAATTCACTTCGCTTTTCAAGTTTCCGGCACTTTATTCAAACACTCGCTCAGCTTTGGTGGCCGGCCAAGTACAGCCGGCAATAATCATCGACCGCACTGAGTCCAAAGTAGAGCGTGACATTTGAGCCCACATTTCGGAACGGAGCACAGCCCGGAGCCTATAAAAATAAATAGGCGCGGCTGTGTGTGCCCGAGAGGACCAAATCGGGATGCTCAACAATGGCACTCAACACTATAAAACTTTTCAAGTGAAGCGAACACAACTCAAGAATTCATTTCGAAGCACAACCGAGCTCAGAAAGCAGCCCGACTGCTGAATCGAATCTGGCGTTCGATGTGAAACGTCAAATTCTAGAGGGCAACGTTTGTGAGCTTTGCAAACTTCATTGCAGTCTGGCGAAAGCGTTATCACATCGAATTGACACAAAACAATAGCGGAACGATCGCAAATTGAAAATGAAAGAAATTAGAGGCAAGTGTGTTTCCTGTAAGTTTCCGGAGTATTGGCACTAATTTTTGCGCTTTATGCAAATGGTTTGAAATTGCCAAATATGCTGATTCACGAAATGCTGCGTTGAAACAGCCTCTAGAGTGATGATCTGAATAAGCTCGAGTGCAGCTCGCAAATTCCGAAATCACTTTACTTTCGATCGCTGGCTAATTGAAAAACACTGTGCGCTTTGCCCAAATTTTTCATACAGCAAGCAGTTCGCATTTGAAAAATTCAAACTTTCGAAAGCAGTAACATCTCAATGTCGTTTTTTCTATCCTAATGGCGACGTTTAAAACATGAGCCGAGTTTTTCGTAGCTAGCAATCATAAAAATAAAAATTAACCTTGCGTTAGAATGCAACATCGATCATCGCATTTGCATACAAGTAATAAATTCTTAATTCAATTCTCATGATTTTAATTTTGTTACATGATAATGCAGCTTTTGAAAAAAAGTTTTGATAAGAGCGTAAAATTTGCTTTCTACTTCGGGCTTTAGTTTTAAAAAATCGCTCGATTTCAGCTTTGAACAATTTGCGCTCTCATTCTGAGCAATTAAGTTTGAAGATATTCGATGCTTGAATTAGATAATTGCCCATTAGACTCGTTCTAATCGTTCCTAATTGCGCTTCTCGAATCGTTACAAGTGATCGTTTGTTTATGTGATATTGGCCACAATCGCTGGAGAATGAGCAGAAAATCGCATAAAGCTTTTGAATGCTAAATTTTGCATCGAAAAAAAGTAAATCAGTTTTACAGCGAGATGTCATTTATTTCAATTACTTCTTATTACGTTTACAAAACAATTTGAAATTGGTGTTTAAATGGTGTACCGCAACCACACATATCATGTGCACTTTACGGCTTAAGACATTTACATATTTGAAAAGGTGCAAATCTTTTGCGCTGTGGTCTTAGAGCCGTTTTTAGTACTTGACGTATTGTGAGTGAGATTACTTTGAATTTCGTGGATTTGAAAAACACATTGGTTTGAGCACAACGAACGCATTTTTGTTCGGTGAAAATTAAGTAACAACAATAAATGTGCTTGTGTCTGCTTCTTCTCACTTTGCTTCATACACTTTTTTGACAGTTGTTTTCGCTTTTCAAAAATTGTCACAAGTTTTGAGCGGAATTCATAAAGCCAATGCTTCTTCTTTCGGACGACTGTTTGCTCAACGCGCCTCTGCTTAGCCCGGAATGAAGTTTTTTGACTTTTTGGGGTATGACATCAACGGATGCGTCGGTCGCGATCGGGGCGAAGCAGATGGAGGAGGCGGTGGTGGAGGTATGTCCATATCTGCATCTGAATAACGCGAATCAGGAAGCGATGTTGCCGCAACAGCTGCTGCTCCAGTCATCATTTGCTGTCGATTAAAATGTGGATAGTGAGGTGATAATAATTGCTGTCCGTGCGGCTGAAGACACTGCTGCTGAGGCAGCGGCATGTTGCGGCCGATAATCTCGTTCATACTTTTCTCGATCGTAAACGGCACTGAGTCCGGTGCCAGGCTTTGTTTCAAATATATGGAGTTGTCGAAACATTTCCGCTGCCGATCTAAACTCGCGCCATAATAATTTTGAGACGAACGCTTAAACGGTAGCGGTGGAGGAGGATTACGGCCACTCGATTGCACAGTGCACGTTTCAACAGCGTCAACCACCATAGGACGTCTGCAACTGCTTTTCATTAATTTTCTTTTCTGTAATTAATTAATATTGAAATGAATTGTTTTTGTGCGGGATTGAAGAGCCTGCAGCCACAAGCATTTACCTCCACAGTTGTTTTCCACTTTTGTACCGCTTTTTTCACTGATTTCACTTTTTGAAGGCGTCGTGCTTTACGCCTTTTGTATCCGATTTCAATGATAATTAAACCAATGCTAGTCAAGATACCTGCAGCTACCAGCATAAAAACACCAGCCATATTTTCCATTGTTAGCGTGGTCGGAAAATGCTCGAGTTTGTTTTCACATCCTTTTTCACTTTTCAATATCCACTTATTGTCGAGGGTTTCCATAAATCCGCTTTCGGTAGCATTTAGAATTTCTAAAGTGGTTCGGTGCGTCCAGAAACTATTTTTCTGCAGTCCGATGCCGTAACCCGTTCTCCCGAAAGTTTCGCCCGAGATAACTAGATTACAGTCGGACGCAGCTTCGAACTCGAGCCGCGGCTGATCCCAAAAGAAAACATTCAGAGCGCCTGTAATTGAAAGCAAATTGTACCACTTATTATGTCTAGTGCGAGCGTTTGTATTCACCCGTTTTCAAGTCCTCAATCGCTTCTTCAGCGGTGTTTTTGTTTGTTTCTTCCATCAATCTGTACATATTTGACAGCTCGACTTGACCACGAAAATAGACATCCACTGCGCTACCCTTAACTGTGGCGTATTTGAAACCCTCAGCGGGGTTGCGAAGTCTCGAATCTTCGAGCCCTGTAATTTCTGTTTCAGTGGAATCAAGCACCAGGAAAGCTGCTAGGTTTGCAGTGTAGGATGCAACAACAATCATTGCAAATCCTGCCCAAACCATGCCTAACACCCGGGCGCTGAAACTTCGCGGTGTCTTCTCGCCGACACCGCTATTGAGCAAAACACCCCATGCAAACCAAATTGCACTGGAAAAGTTGAGCGCTTTTTCGTCGCTCAACAATTGATCCTCTTCGTCTTCGTGACCATAACGTCCAAAAGGACTCAAACGGTCCAAACAATATAAAACAAGCGCGACAACATGCACAGAAACCATGACTAGCACCCAAAGCGTGTGTTGAAAGGGTTGCAAGAATGAAGTTAGTTTTGCACCTTTCGGCAGTCGTTTCTGTAACATCGCTATTCCGTGATATTTGAATGGTTTAGAAAAATCCATCACTTTCGCTCTTTCCGGGTTTATTGTGAGAGGCGCGATAACCATATCAGCCTTTTTGTACACTAGTTCGGCCACCAGACCATTCCACTTGCGTTTTCCGTTCTCGTCGAATTCTTGACTACCGAATAGACCATCAGCGACAATATGCAAATCAAACGTAAAATTTAAGTTCTGAGAAAGTCGGCGTAATAAATCCATGCAATACCCTTCACAGCAGTAGTTTTCATGCATTTTTCGCGTCAGATTGTAGCGAGTGCATAGCATTTGATTTGGTAAACACTTGCCGTCTAAGGGCAGTTTCGAGTACACAAATGGTTTTTCAGTGATAGTGGCCACTCGCAAATGTGTTGGCACATAGTATCCGAGCGGTTTTTTGCGCTCGTTGCCCGGCCAAATGATGCTATCCAAGTTGAGCACAAACTTTGACTTGCTTCTTGTATCCTCGTCGTCATCTGATTTTGTGAAAGAATAGTTGCCCACTCTGATGAGTTTGCCGTCTACAAAATTCAATATGTCGTAATTGGATTCTAATCGATCACCGTTCTCGTCGAACGCGACACGACCAGTGGCTCCCATTTTTATACGCTGTTGCTTAAGTGTTTTCAGAAAGTCTGCTCCTGTCGCCCATTTATTTTCACCCGTTTTTCCACAATCATTTGGCGGCTTTGTAATGTTTTTCTTCAGATAAAGATCTCTTAAAGCCATCATTACAACTTTCACACTGTCTTTGATATGTGCTTCTTCATTGTCGCCATCGATCAATTTCAAGCCGAGAATACCGTTCGGTTTGTTCGATGCATTTAATGCTTGCTCGGTTACCAACCAAACAAATCCCGATGAAGTCATATTAAGCGATTGAATCTGGGCGAATATAGTTTCGGCATCCTCTTTGTTGGCGTAAACAATGTAAACTCTGCAACTGAGTCGTCGTGCAGCCTGTAGTTCCTCCGCAAAATGGATGAATTTGGGTCCGTATTCAATGACCTTTTCGACCTTAACCTTGGCACCATCTGCTAAGTTCTGAAATCTGCCCAATGTACTGCGGCCGTCATTATCCGAGCTGTGAATAAACACTACACTTCGGTATTCGAGTGCTCTGATCATTTCGATCCACACATCGGCTTGATGCGAATACGGCGGTATTGTCCTCATAAAAAAGTTGTGCAAATTCTTGTTTGATAATGAACTGTCGCGATTCGATATACCGATCACTGGTATATCGTAAAAACCACACGTGAACGAAACTGACGAAGGCGACCCTTCACCGCTCGTCGGATGACTGACTATCACCGCGAACACCTAAATTAAAAATGCAAAGAGAGAAAAACTGAGCATCGAAAGATGGCTTTTGATTGGATTGCGTAAGAAATGAGAAATGATTTTACCTGTCTAGTAATCAGATTGTCACACACCGCTTGTGCCGTTCGTATCGGGTTGCTAGTCATTTGAAGTGTGTTCGCTAGCACCTCGGTGCCCCCAGGTAACAAAATTGACGACGACTCTATTTCCTGTTTGCGGTTAAGCATAGATAATGAACGGTGTAATTAGTGTTTACACACAAGTACACAATCTACCTGCAAGAAGTGCGCAATATTTTGTCCGGAGCTGAGAACCGCACCAATGTTGAACACCTCTTTAGCGTTATCGGCGAATTTCGCTGCATTTATTTTGACTGCGAGCAGTGCAAGGATGAAAATGTAGAGAATTTGCAACATCTTCAGCAAGAAGACATAAGAAGAGGCGATCATTTTTAAATTATAGGCTATCACTGTTTGTTGATAAGAAGAAAATGCATTCACTCATGCAGCAGACAGTTGAAACATCGTCTTTCCTGAAAATGGCAAACACATCGCACAAATTCCATGCTTTCGGCTGCTTTTTTCGCTGCAAAAGCGAGAACAGAAAACATCATTCCTTTCACGACACACACACACATACACATTGAGCACAAAAATCGATACGACAGCATCCGTAAAGCACAATCCTTGTGCCGTTACCATTGGAGATGCATCATGCATCTTATATAGAAGAAGGATGCTCGGGTAAATGTATAAGTGCTACACGGGTGTTTCGCGATAAAATGCCAACGCAGACCAGAAAATGTGCGTAAATAAAATTTAATTGTGTTTATGGCAAACACATGTGTTCAACTGCTTTCGCTCAAATTCATTGTTGCGATCAAATATTGAAAAGTGGTTAGTTTTCGCTTTTGTGAAGAGCAAAAAGAGTGGCGAGAAGTAGTTGCGAAAAGGCGATTTCAACATCGCCTTAGCAACAGCACGAAATTCATGAATAAATTATAATTTAAAACTTCAATTTTGATTAAATTTCTACCAACTTATTTGCATACAATTTGAAGCGAGAAGCGAGTGATAATAGCGACGAGAAATTCGTACTTTTGGCCTGTTTTCAAGTAAAATATGATTAAAATATAAGTGCCATTTAATTTGACAAACGCAATTCATCAACATGTTTTGCACTTTTTGCATTCAAGTACGAATCAATAGCGAAAGGCAAGCAAAACTATAATTTATCCGTTTAGCGAAAAGCGATGGAGACGCAAATGAATAAGCATCGAGAGTTGGCAGTGTTTGCCTTCTTGTTTTCGCTTCGATTTCGATTTTTTGTTTTTGAATTTTTTTAAGAGTCGAGTCGAAAAGCAGAAAAGAAATCGACACGATGCGTGCAAAGAAGAAGAGTAAGCGTTCGCTCGCTCATTATTCACTGTATTGGCCTTATCGTATTTCACACCTCTGCGCTCGTTGTGCGCGACATTCAAGCCTTTAGTTTCAAGTTTCATCTAAAACAAACTCTTTTTTCGCCAGCGACAAAAAGTGTGTGTGCGAAAAGAAAAAGTCAATTTACGAAACTGTTTTTTAAGCAGCGAAACAAAGAAAACAAACTGCGAAAGCAAACTTTTACGGCTTAACCCATAAATCTATTTGTACTTCGCTGTAAAACAAATTTTTTTCATCGCCTGTCGCCAATTCGAGCGTATTGCACTTCGATTGATTAACGATCAGCGTTAATTTTGAAAATATTTTTTGAAACGAGAAGAAAAAATTTGTTTAATTCATCGTTGCATGAATGGCACATGAAGGAATGGACGAAGAAGCGAGTGATCAATACTTGTGATGAAGTGTCAAACGCGAAAGCGAAGAGTAAATAGCAAAGTGAATAGCGAAATAAAAAAAGAGCGCGCTGAGCATTGAAACTCGCTGCTTAACGCTTTAACGCATTTCATATTTCAGTTATCTTCTTTCGTGAAAATAATTGTATACGATTCGAGTGTCAGTCATTTTCACCTGAATCGTGATACTTATTCGCAATTGTCGTGTGTTAAAACGCAACACGGCGAAGAGAGCAGCGAGAAGACGATGGAAAATTCTTTACGCTCAGTTTGCGCAAACACTACGCTTTTTCTTCGCTAATCATAATTAAGCTAATTGCACACATTTTCTCTGCAACATCTTATTGCATTCCTCTTTCGACGAAAGAAAACAGTGCGAAGCAAAGAATTTAAATCTATATTTAAAACCGAACGAAGCGCTCGTTTAGAATTAGAACACTGACCCATTCCGCTTTCGCAACGTACACTCACACACTTTTGATTTGTATTCGACGTGAACACAATTATATAAACGAGCTTTTTTATGAATACTTGGAGTTTTTTTTTTCGCGGAGAAAGCAGAAGTGTATTCAAGCTTTGTTCCTCCGATCGGAAAACTTCATTTTCGTTTCGTTTCGTGCGTTTACGCTTTTAAAAATGTGCATTTTACTCTTGTTTCATTCAAAACTCGAATAAATTACGCTTTTTTTTATCTTACTTCGCTTTCGTTTCGAGCAGGCATTTCGATGTGAAAACGCTCGTGAAAGTGATACGGAACTATGCGATGCTCGCCGCTATTTACTCTACTATTGTGTTGCGCTCACAACTGAATTAAAAAGTAAGATTGATTTGTGGGCGAATAAAAAAGTGCATTGTGCGCGAAATTACAACGTCTTCGACTATAAAACTGCCAAATGTATTTAAATGGTGAATTCTTTTTTGGGAGTAACAATAATTGTATTAATCACTGTAATTAGTGCGACGTAAAAAAATGATCATTACTCGAGCAGTTCGCACACACAAATTCACTCAATTGCAATTTTTTTTTCTTTTTATTCTTCATTCTTAACGAAATAAAATTGCTCTCATCGCATGCGAAGCTTAAATTTAGCTCTGCTGCACAACACAGTGTTCATGCATCATTTTACTCTCATTTCGCTCATTTCCAATTCTCGCTTCCCTCTCGACGCGTTTCGAATTCGCAAAAAAATTCATGTTTTTCGCTCGCCATTGTTTGCAAATTATAAAATTCACTTCATTTTTCAATTTGAATATTTTTTTTCGCCTTTCTCATAGAAACAAAAACGAGTACTTTCGCGAAAGCATGTTTCACTCGTTGCCGATCGATTTCGGTTCGTATTAACTGTTATTTTGTTCGTTCGCAAGCGTCGGCTATCGCGATTTTCATCGCTTCGCGCGAATGATTGACAAATTGTGCCGCTCGGCTTCTTCGGCAATCTCGAGTCGATCAAAACATGCGAATGGCGATCAGCGAAGTAATTTAGAGAACGAAGCGAAGTTTTTTTTCGACAAACATGCATATGAATGCTGTGTGCGCTCGAAGCTGTTCGCATTAAATTCGCATTAAAACATTGTTAAAACGCAAACGTTTTTGCGATCGCATTCGAGTTGACATTGCGATCGATGGCAGAATGAGCGTTGCGTAGATCGCACACGAATCAATGTGCAAATTGATTTCGCAACGCGTGGATCAACGAACAGATCGGTTCGCAATCGATTGCGAGTGCAGCGAACACAAATGAATCGCTTTTCGAATTCGAATTGCGAAGAAATGAAAATCGCGAAAGCGAACGGCTCGCGTCGAAAGCGCAGCGCTGGCCGCCATCTGTGGCCGAGCGGAGCAGAAGATGAAAATGGATGCACTCGTCGTTCGCATTATTTTTGTAAATTGAAATTAAACTCAATTTTTGAATTTGTTTTTTTAAAGCGCTTTATTTGCCCCTCAATCGTTCGCTTCTTTTTCTATGGATTCGACCGAATTAATCGTGGAGAACGCGAATACTATTCACTCTTCGAAAGAGGAGACGAAAGGCGAAGTCGCGGAAAACGGCGAAACGAAACGCGAGCAAAAAGACAATCTCAACTTCGACGACTGTAAATCAAATTTAGCAATGTTTGTATTCGCCTCAAACCACTGACACACGTTTGTATTTAATTCTCTGTTCGTCTTATTTGATAACAGTAATTCGGAAAACAGAAAAAATGAGACGAAAAAGAAGCGAAAAAAGCCTCGCAATAAGCACGCGAATGAAAAGGCAACGATCGATTCCTCAACGAAAACAGAAGGGACAATCGTCTCGCCGACCGAAAATGAGAAGAATGATAGCGAAACGTTTCCGGCTTCGGATGACATTTATTTACAAGACGGCACTTCGCAAGCTTTCACTATTGACGGTGACAACGAAACAAGTGCTTCTGCTTCTGGTGCTGCGACCAATCACTGGGCGCTCAACAATTTGCAAGATTTGAAAAAAGCGATGAAAATGATTAATCTATATTCTAACGTTCCTCCGAAATCGCCTCAGGAAGCATTGAAAAAGAAGTATCATTTTTGGGAAACTCAACCCGTGCCCAAAATAGGTAAACGCTTTCTCGGTTATCTATTTTTTTAACTACTTTTCTTTTGCTAGACGAAAATGTAGCTGAAGAAGGTCCTATAGAAGGCCAAAAGAAGGTTGACGAAATAAGAAAAGAGCCGTATCCATTACCAGAAGGATTTACGTGGGACACATTGAATATTGATGATCCTGTTGTGGTAAATGCTGATGTTAAAGCTTTTGAAAATTCACTTTTTTCTATACAGCTCAAAGAACTTTATCATCTATTAAATGAGAACTATGTTGAAGATGACGACAACATGTTTAGGTTTGATTATTCGCCCGAATTTTTAAAATGGGCATTAAAGCCTCCTCATTGGAAACAAGATTGGCATTGTGGCGTAAGAGTGACCAAAAGCAATAAACTTGTTGGATTCATTAGCGCTGTTCCTGCTACAATTAGAGTGAATGAAAAGTTTGTGTTTTCTATGAAAGCAAGAAATAAGATTTTAATCTTTTAGGTCTATCAAAATGGTCGAAATTAACTTTCTTTGTGTTTATAAGAAACTTCGAGCGAAGCGAATGACTCCAGTTCTTATTAAGGAGATAACTCGGCGAGTAAATTTGTCAGGTATCTTTCAAGCTGTTTATACTGCTGGAGTAATTTTACCAAAACCAATTGGAACTTGTCGTTATTGGCATCGATCACTTAATCCAAAGAAACTGATTGATGTAAAGTTCTCGCACTTAAGTCGAAACATGAACATTCAACGAACTGTAAAGCTTTATAAGCTTCCTGAAG
The DNA here is from genome assembly GCA_003675995.1 of Dinothrombium tinctorium. NCBI lineage: Eukaryota > Metazoa > Arthropoda > Arachnida > Trombidiformes > Trombidiidae > Dinothrombium > Dinothrombium tinctorium. The sequence goes on from NCKU01001841.1 coordinate 16,251, forward strand.
TATGCTACTTCGTTATATATTATGCCATCTAATCGAAAATCATAATTTTGCTATTAGAATCCGAAAACTGCTGGTTTTCGAAAGTTGGAAAAGAAGGATATACGGAAAGTTCATAAGCTTCTCAATGAGTATTTAAATAAATTCGACTTAGCACCGGTTTATTCACATGAAGAAGTTTTACACTGGTTTATGCCCCGACAAGATGTCGTTGATAGTTACGTAGTTGAGGTAATTTTATTTTATTTGCATTTTTGAATGTTTACAAATTTGTTATCATTTGCAGCAAGACCATGATGTTGTTGGCTTTACCAGTTTTTACACTTTACCGTCAACAGTGATGCATCATCCAAATTATAAAAGTATTAAAGCGGCTTACTCATTTTATAACGTTCCGAGTGCAAAAGTTTCACTCCAAGACTTAATGAATGATGCGTTGATCATAGCTAAAAATGTAATGTGAATGTAAAAATTAGACCTAATTTTAATTCCATTATCTTTAGTCTGGTTACGACGTTTTCAACGCTTTAGACTTAATGGACAATAAAAGTGTTTTAGAAAACCTGAAATTCGGTGTTGGAGATGGGAATCTCCAATACTATCTTTTCAATTACAAATGTCCTTCATTACCTCCTGAAAAGGTGATTTGTTTTTGCTGTTATTTACGAATTTTCTAATTATTTCTTTTGCAGATCGGCTTAGTATTGCAATAAAACTTGCACTCTTCTCTGCTTGTCATTTAACTAGTGATTTTAAAAAGAAGAATCAATTTATTACAGAAACTTATTACAGAACTTATTAAAACAAATTTTAAAGCAGACAAAAGCGAAAATTAATTCAAACATTCCCTTGAGGAGTTCGTGATAATTAATGTGCGGTTTTCTTTTGAATGAAAAAAGTTCGCAAAACTAATCAACAAAAGCAGGAATCAAGTGTTAAAACCATTTATTTGTTGAAGTTGAAATTTATTTCGCGTTTGTTTTCGTTGTATTTTACAATTTTTATTAAGGAAAAGCTTTCGATTGTAGTTTGTTTTAAGTGCGACGACCGCTGGTTTTGAGTGGGCGGATTGAAATCAAAACAGCACCAAAGCAGCGCTTTCAAAAACGACCACACGGTTTTTTATCAATGGTCATTATTTTTAAGCTTAAGAGTGGTTTTAGTTTGAAGCAATTTGAAAACCGTAAAACTGCGCTCATTTTAAACGCGAATAAAGATACAAAATCAAAATTTAGTGAGCACAATTTTATTTACTAACTTCTTAAAAACTAAAACCGCAAATTTGCGAATGCGGCATTGATTATATTTGCATTTTTCGCAAATAACAATTGATTTAAATTCATAAATTAATCAAGAAACGCGATTGAGAACTAACTTGTTGTATGGTCGGTCTAAACACAGTTCGATCACTTCAATTTAGAGAAAAGCGACTTTGCCGCGCAGTGATCGAGACAGTGCATGAAATCGATCACCTCTTCCATACAGGTTTCGGCAGTGTTCTTTCGACTGTTCACACGTGCGTTGCATTCGTCGAGTTTCTCTTTGTACTTCTTGCAGTGATCGGTGGTGCACTCTTCGCGTAGCACTTCCTGGGGATCGACCGTTTCCTCCTCTTCTTCTTCGTCCTCCGCTCTCACCACAAACCGTCTCTGAATCAAGTTTTGCGAAAAGTGGCGAAAAGTTTGCATTAAATTCGCGAATATTTGCGACATGATTTCAATGTGAAGCAAAGGTCTCTCAATCGGGGATTGAGCGTAAAGTACGCCGCTTCGATTTTTCATTCGCAAAAATTGCACAATTTAATTTTCAATAAATTAAATTAAAATCTCAGTTTGTTTCAAAATTATCCTTGTCCTAAATAACCATAGTCATAACCATAACCATTACTACCTTTTCGAAACTAGCTTAGTTCTTCTTCATTTTTAGAAACGAATTGCTTTCCCAATTCGACACAGAAAAGTTTACACATCTTTTTTTTTCGTCAAAGAAAATAGGTGTGAAAATCCAAATCTTAGTTTACACATCTTGTTGAAATCTTTTTAACTGTTGTTTTAACTGTTGCTTCTTTTATTTTTCTCTCTCTCCCTCTCCCTCTCTCGATAAGAAAATTTGTTCATGAAATTTTACATTGCAAAAATTTATTATTGAAAAATTTTCGTTAAGGATAATGAGTTTCACAAATAATTTTTAAATCTAGAATTTGATTTCATAAGTACAAACCTGAAAAAGGGAAAAGTATTGACGTTAAATGTTTCTCACTCTTTTTACCGGCTTTGATACAATTTCAAGTGTGAGGTTAACAGTTGAATAAATGTGTTATTTGCAAGTTAACCCAGCAATTCTGTGAAAATTTCATAAGTTGCAAGAAATATTTTCGTTTCGTTTATTTGAATTTTTTAATTCGAATAAAACATTTTTTACATCAAGTTAAATCAATTTTAATTTTAAAGAATAAGTTTTCAGCATTTAATTATTTTATTCTTCTAAACAAACATACAATGATGTGATTTATCTTTAGGTTTCGCAAATGCAAATTATTGTAAAAATCTGTGAATTTAGGCAAATATAATATTTCTTATAATCTTATTCTTTCTTACTTATCTTTTATGTATAAAGGTAATGTGTTCCCGAAGGGTCGGCCGATTCAAAATAAAATGTTTTGATTATTGAAAAGTAAATTTAACTGTAAAGCAACTTTGATGAGACTCTTAACTGTTTGTGTTGCTTTGGATTGTAGCTCAATTTTTGATAATCTGAACATTTTGAGCCGAGTGTACTCCCGGAGACAGAAAAAGTCTCCTACAGCTAAAAGAATATTTAACTGCATTTCCCAAAACGTCACTGGACATGCTAAATTTTGAATTATTTACACAAAAACGTGGTTTCAAAGCATTGTTTTATTCAAACAATTTTTGTGTTTATTCCATAGTGGTCAGATACGAGGAAATTTAAAATCATTGAGTTAAACAAGAAAAATGAATCAATATTTGATATTTTGCCTCGTGTTGGTTTTTCGCTTGCGACAGTGAGAAAAGTGTTTAAAAGTTTGCAATCAGAGCAAACATTCAAAAGTAAAAATTTAAGTTGTCGAAAAAGTGAATTTAAAGAAGATGAAAATGTTTTAACAGAGCTCGTATCTTTATGTTCTTATTAAATTTATTTTTGATTCAAAACATTATTTTCTAAATAAAGCAAAATAATGCGCTTCTGTTTTACGCTTTCACTTGTAGCAAACTTTTCTGTTCTCGGAAGTACAAATAAAGCTACGAGTGAAAAGTGCGAATGTAACTTAATTAGCTATTTAAACTTTTAAAACTTAAGCTTTAAGCTAAAATGGTGCGTTGTTTATTTTTTAAGTCACTTTCATTTTACAATAGAAGAGCTCATTTGCTTTGTACAAATTACACTCACATACAATGTACAAATTAAGCTCATCCAACTTCGTTCATCCACCATTACAAATGAACTATTGAAGTTAAATGGAAATAAATGTAATTTGCTTTTCATTTTTGAGTGGTTCAAAAAAAAATCAAAATTTGTAAAGAACATAACAAAATTTGCTAGAGTGGAGAGAGCTCGATGAGTTATTTTTATTAGGCAACAAACTTGAGCTTGTTAATGTTTGAAAAGTGAGAACATTTTAAAATCAGTGCTAACACATTAATTGTTCTCTAGAATGATGAAAAAGGCTGATGCAAAGAGTTAAATGTCGCCGTCATCGGTTAAGCGAACACTGTTTGCTCGGCTTTTAAACAAGATCGAAACGTTTTTCATATTTGGTTGAAAGAACAATAGAATCAATGCTATCGAAACAATTACGACAGCAGTCGTTAAGACGAAAAGCCAAACATTTGTGCCGTGATTGCTGGCTTTCTCTTCGCTACGATGCTCTTCTTGTCTTGGGATCGGCAATTGTTTCATCTTTTCTGTGAGATCAGACCAATTTTTAGCAACTTCTGCAATTATGTTATCGAGTCTAGCGTCAAAAAAAGTCTTCATACTGTCGATTTCATCCGAAAGATTTGTTAATTTACCAATTTTATTCTCGAATTTGCGAATATCGTCATTTATTTTAATGTGTTCTTCTTTAATTAGCAGTAATTCAGTCGTATTGCCTTTTGGAAGAGGCTTCATAACTTCTTTCTTTCCATCTTTGTCAAGATCAATTTGACACATGAACGACATATGACTGCTGCACCCTACATCGTACCAAAATCCTTCCTCCATTATGGCAGCAGTGCAAGTAGCTGACATCAAACTGGGCCGACCCATGCTCCAGTTAGTGTAATTCAACGAACTACCATCGATCCAGGAAAATTTATAATCTTCGGCGATCAGTCCGATCCAATAACCGATATTGCGTTGCGTAAATGACTCGATGAAATTGTTTTCGCGTTCCGAGTGAATGGAAACCAAAGATGCATTTTTCGATTTACAATGCTCGTAGGCTTGTCTCAATGAGACCTGTTGCGAATCGTCGAAAAAGAAGCATTTGTTGCGATACGAAAACCAATCTTTGGGACAGCGATACACATAACGCCGTGCATGAGCTACTATCGGAGTTGATGCTGTCACCGAAAGTGAATCATGATTACTAAATACGATGCAAGAGAAAACTTACGCTCTACACCAGACATCAAAATTGCGATGGACGCAATAATGAGCAACATGTTTGGTCTCACTTTAATCTCAATGTAATGGAGTTGATACAAATGCGTCTCACAATTTATATACTTTAAGTGATATAATTCAAATTTTATTTTTGCTAATGTATTTCATCACATCATTTAGGGATAGGAAATAATTGTTAATTCACAACGCACTTTTCAAAAAGCTAATTTATAACAATTGCTTCTGAAGGTTTCGACTTCTGGCTTTTGATCTAATCACAAATTATTTAATTTCCACTGAACATTGTCGAATGTTGCACTTACTCGGTTTATTCAATGCCACAATTTTTAATATTTTTACTATGATTAGCTTTTTTCATTTTTTTTTATAATAACGATAGATAATTTTCAAATGTAAAACAATAAAATTTTAAATTTGTACTTAGAGAAACTTAAACTGTCAACATAATATTACAGTATAAACAAAACAAGTACATAAATGCGCTATATTCTTTAAGAAAATTTTAATCTGAGCTTTTCTCTAGATTTGTGTGTGTGTGTGTGTGTGTGTGTTTATTGATACTTAAAACCTTCGAGATCAATTTAGTCAACGTTACAAAGCAAAAATAACCAATTGTTATTGCCTATTGTATAAAACATAAAAAATTTTATTGTCCGTTTATTTACTCAACTTTTTTTATAATTTAATTCAAGCAGCTAAAAAGATACTTAAAGTCCTATAAGATTCAAAAAAACTTTATTATTATTTTTTTTTTTAACTAGATGAACTAGATGCTCATTAATACTTTGATGATGGCTTTCAATGAAGCCAAAACTAGTCGTTATTGTGAAATTGTGTTTTGTCTTATGTTTATTAAAATTAACGTCAAATTAAAAAGATGTTTTGTGTATTAGTCAATTAAACTTTTTTATGTTTCTAAACATAAGTTTGTTTGAAACCAAAAGGTAAGATAAATTTAATAATAATTTTTTAAAATCATAATCATTTGCTAGTCTAAATTGTCGCTGTGAAAAGATTTTTCATTTTTCTTTTGTTTATAATTTGTTTATAATATTTATGTATTAAACACCTTTGAATGTGTTTTAAATATTTTTAGTGCTAAGCATGCTTTGAACTACTCTCGACACAAAAGGTTTAAATTTTTCAGTGAAGTGTGCTTTTCGTTATTTAACTTTTTTGTGTTAAGAGTGGTACACTCTTATCACATAAAAAGAAAGGATTTCACAATGATTTAATATTATTTTCGCTTTATTTAAATTGCTCTTCTTTTAATTTTGTTTATTCTTTATTTACTTCTTTTCCAATTTTGTCATCTTCAATATCATCTATAAGATACTTCTAATGAGAATTAGATTTCTACCTTGAATTAAGTCAACATAAAACTAAATTCAAAGTGTTTTGTGAATACTCTAAACTTATTCTTTACTATGCGATTGATTATCTCAATAGGCTTCGATTTCAGAGCTTTGATCGCAACAAAATCAAGCAAACGTTTATCTGAATTTTGATTTTTTCTTGACTCAATAGAAAAGAGCAAATAGAATCAGTAATTCACTTGAAAAAGAATAATAAAAAAATATTTTTAAATTTT
>NCKU01001842.1:0-22470 GCA_003675995.1 Dinothrombium tinctorium
TTTTTTTAAAATTAAAAAAGCGAGCACAAGAAGAAAAAAATAAATAAAAAAATTTCGAGAAAAATATTTTGTAGATGATCTAAACGATTTGACGATCTTGTCAAATAAACCGATTAACTTGTGTTTTATTTTTATTTTTTAACCGCTGTTGAAAAATAAAATTCAAAGATTTTTCGAATGATTCGCTTGAAATTTTTTCTTTCTTTTTAAAATTTAAGTGAATTAAATTAACTGAAAAATTTTTTAAAATTTCAGTTACAAAAATTCAAAGTCATCGCATTAGAGCGAAAATAAATTTTTAGTTAAAAAGTGTATTGAAAAAAAAGATGAAGCAATAAATTTAAGTCGAAGTTATTAAAAGTCAACAAGATCATAAAAAAAAGAAGAAGCGAGCGAGATAAAGCGAGAGACTAGAGAAAATAATCTCTTTTGCTCCTAAAAACACTCAATTCTTCTTTGTTGATCGAATCAGTACGCATTTTAATTATTTTACGCTTAGTTTAACTCGCTTCAATTTAGTTCAAAAAGTGTAACAGTAATAAACAGACATTAAAAAAACAGTTTGTAAGTGTAAAAAAATAGAACCAGTGACGAATTTTAAATGAGAATTTCGACCATAATTTTCTCGAAACGAATACATCCGTAGAGAGAAATAAGGCGGAAGAATTAAAAAAAATAAAATGCGTGCGTTGAAAAACGAAGATGAGATGAGATGCGATCAAATTTGAATTGAATTTTCGAGCGAACGCTTTGATTGTGTGCAATCAATAAATACTTTATTTATATATATTTTCAATGTGGAAATCGTGCGCTTTATTCGCGAAATTTTAATTCGAAATTCATTTGCATTTCTAAGGTTTTTGCGATTTTTTTTTCTTTCTCGCCTTTTTCTTCTTCTTATTCGTTTCGCATTCATCGACTTTACAAAATATGAAGCGTAGTGAAAAGCGGTGAACTTAACCTGATTTCCGAAAAACGTCGACTTTTGATACGAAAAGAGTAAAGAAAAGAGAATAAATTCAGTACGAAATTAACTTTTTATTCAAAACTTTTGTGAAGAATAAGAAAAAAAACTTTTCACAAAAAAGTTTGTTCGCAGCGAAAGCGCCATCTTGCAACGTTCACGAACTCGCTTGAAATGTCAACTGTGATAAGTGAATAGCGATGAAATTGCGAACAGAATGAATGTCACTCCTCCAATTAAGGTCACTGTTTAAAAAGTGTAAATAAAGAAGTGTTTACACTTGTAAGTAGCGCAGATAGCGAAAAAAAGTAAAACAAAATCGCTCACCTGTTCGCACCGATATTAGCTTACCAACGTAACGTCCGCCAATCACCGCTATCGCGTTGCATACGCATTGTCCGCTAACTGCGCCCAAAAATACGCCGAATGAGTTCTGTAACGAGCATGAAAAAAAAGTTGCAGTTTCATAATTTCAGGAAAAAAAGTTCAAATACAAATTATGATCATTTCGATGGTAATTTGAATTTATAATTAATTTGTAATTATTTAAGTAAGAGATGAAAGTAAAATTTTTTTCTCAAGTATTTGAATTTATCAATTTCAAAGTATGTCACGAATTGCGGTATGTATTTGTGTGTGTATGTGTGTTGTCTTTCGCTCTGACCTCACGAGATGCGAGTACAACGGTTGAAATTTGAGATCTATCGCCCCATTCGGCAAAAACGGTGGTCGCGAACGCCTCGATGAACACTAGTGAAACGTATTTATTCGCTTTTTGTTGAAATTTGCTTAACAGTTTAGTGCTATTCACGTCGATCATCGATTTCTTCAATTCGTCTTCAATTTGAAGCTTTTCACTGAGTTCTTCGTTTAAAGTCATCGAATAACCTATAAAATTATGCACATGCTGAAGCAATTGTGCTCGAATCGCTTACGAAAAAAATCAAACAAACCTTCGATAAGCATTTGAGCACCGAAAAACGTAAATAAAACAATCGATAGATAGAATGCAATATCCCGTGATACTATTGTCGTAACCATTCCGAGAAAAACTTTGTATTCATTGCGTTAAAAAAGTGAAAAGCGAGATTAAAAATTTGTGTTGAAAAACGTTAAGTTGAGTAAATCTCACCACTTAAACCTATCATCAACACGGCGCCGCTAATCGCGCCGCAAAATATCGATTGTCGTGAATATCGCATCGCCATAATTGTAGTCAAAATGAATGTTTTGTCGCCTAATTCAGAAGCTAGAATTACGCAAAAAGCCATGATAAAAGCGCGCACGAAGTCGATTTCGCCGATTTGCTGCCAAAATTCGGGCGTTAATAAAGCCAGAGTTGCAAATGTTGACTTTAAAGAGAGAGAGAGAGAGAGAAAAAATTAGCAAATGATTTCATTATTTAGGTAGTTGAGCGAGTGAGATAAGAAAATCCAGCAGTTCGAAAAATAAAAAGCAAGAAACGAGCATTTCTAATGAATTGATCGAATTGTTGTTAATTAACTTTGCCAAAAATAGAAATTAACACCGAGTCTTTAAAAGGAGTGTCGCCTTCTTCTTCTTTCTTCAAAAAAATTCATTCATCTCGAATGAAAATATTGCTTTTTTTACACACTTCAATTAACATAATTAAGCGAAACGAGTTCCTCTCGAATTTAAAGTAACGGTTTAAAACGAAATGAACCGATACCAGTTTTTAAAAACCGGTAAAAAAATTCAACCGCTTATTTCAACTTTTCGATGCATCGTTTTTCGCAGTGCACATCGAAAATGATGATGATGCTGCTGCTAAATATAAAATGCGCATCTCGATTCTCGCTCACTTCGGATCTATAAGATCTAATGCGAGAAAAAGAAAATAAAGTAAAAATCGATGTTGATTTTTAAAAGAATGAAAAACTGTTCACTTTAATTAGGCAGAGTTTTTCCACTCGTTTTTGGTTGCTTGTTAAGCTTGTGAAGTTTTTAAAAATTTATATCGAAAAAAGAAAAGATAACAACGCGTTTAACATTTGATTTAATTTTCACTGAACGTATAATAATTTTTTTTCTTTCGTCTTTAGAACTTTTTTTCGCCCAATTTAACTAAAAAGTTGACGAGTAGTCGTTTCAATTCGATTTAGAAAAATAATTTACGAGCGATTTCGCTTCGTATCGCCTCTTGTCAAGCTCATTTTATATTGATTTCAATTAAAAAATATATTCTACAAACTTTAATAGTATTTTTAATAGCGATTAACTGCTCAATAAATTAGTTTATTTTCGCTTACAATCTTGTTAGTATCAAATAGAAAATGTATCGCGAAATGAAGCTCACTTAAGCGCACAATTTACGACCGATCGTTAATTATATTCAATTCTTAATCCGTTCGCCGCTCATTTTTTTGATTGTCACTTCAATTGCAAAAATGAGATTGCTTTTGTTGCTTAAGACAAACGTTTAAATGCAGTAGCGGTTCAAGTTTTTTTTTTCTCATCCTTCGCTTTTCGTTTGAAAACACACACGAACAGAAGCTGTTGCTTCTGCTGCGAATTCAAGCGCAAAAATTGGCGATTCTCGCCGAGTGAAGCGGAAATTATATTCTCGCTTAATTAGAATACCGTTGAATAATTAGATTTTAACTGTTGGTGATTGAATTGATCGAAGAACACAGAGGGCGAAGTGAAGTGTTGCGTCGAAGAAGGAAGCGAGGCGGAGGAGGACTGCGTTCGCAGCTTCCTCGCAGCGTGTATTCGGTGTTTTTATGGCGCGCCAAAAAAATTTACGCCGAATGTTTAATTGGAAAAGCAACAGGAAAACAAGCAAATAATCGAGCAAAACACTTCTTCTCAATCTGAAAGCGGGTCAAAAAAGCGTTCGTTTGTACAATTGCAAGAAAAAAAATTGTTTTTTTGAATATTAAGTCAAAAGCTTTAAGTTTACATAGCGAGATGAGTAGGGAGGGAGAGAGAGCGCGAAAATCATCGTTGCCAATTCGAGCGCTTTAAGTAGAGTGAAAAAAATTAAAATTGTCGATTGCTGACATTTCAACGATTTAAGAAATACCGAAAGAAAGAAAGAAAGAAAAAATTAAGCAAATAGCGAGCTCTCGAAACGTTAGCTTTAAATTTTTGCCAACGAAAACAAATAACAATAATATTTACTCGAAGACATTCAACTTAATCTATAAAAGAGGCTACGCGATTCAATCTTATATTGTGTGTGTATATAAATGCATATAAAAAAGAGAGAAATTCATAATCTCTTTTCAAGATTGCTGTGAGGGTACACACCGCGAGCGGTAAAGGAAGAAAATTACACCGTAAATCGTTGTTAGATTTTCAAGCGAGCAAAAAAACAAGATGATAGGGGAAAAATGACCGTAAAATCGTTTTGCCTCTCTAATTAAACAACTCTTTTCGAAAATAATCGTCTTTTCGAGAGAGAGAGAAGAGAAGATTAACAAAAAAATTATTTATTCAAAAAATTTAAAATGAGAAAATTTATTACTTAATATTAAATAAATGGCTTATATTTAGAGAGGCATTTTCGTTAATGATAAGTGTCGAAAAGTAAAATAATAAATTAATCATGAAATTTGGGCTGATTTTTATGAAACGAAATGAAATAAGCGCTTTTCGCGATAAAATTTAGGTGAATTTGTGACCGCGTAGTGGTTTTCGCGTTTCTCTCTCTCTCTCTCTCTCTCAGCCTGTCCTCACTTGTTAAGAATATTTTTCTTATTTGTTTGCTTTTTTTTAAAAAAAATTGATGAATGAAATATTAATAAATGAAAGGCAATGAAACTGACCTTTTTTCTCAACACAGAATCTGTATTTAAAAAATTTTTGCTAGCCCTCAAAAAAATTTCTCTCGAATTTTTAAAAACTGTCAAAATCAAGCGCTTCTTTCATTTGTATAAATTCAATTTATTCATTTGAGCTTTTCACATTTCAGCATTTCTTTTCTTTGTACGTATCTCTGATTTCAAAAACACTCTATTCACAAAACTTGACTCAGTCAAAAAAGAAGAAGCGCACATCGTTTTTTTACTTCTAAAAACTTTTTTTGAGTAACTTTTTCAAAAGAAAAAAAGTTGAGTGAGAAAAGAAGAAGAAGAAAACATTTTTTCTCATTTTATAAGCCCACATTTTACTGTTTTCAAAGTCGTAAATAATTTCTAGTTTTACGTTATCGCTGACGAATCGATAGGAATTTGCTTGGCGAGAGAGAGAAGAGAGAGACGAAGATAGTATTTGAAAAAAATGTTTATGGATTATAAATCACCGTTTTAGCATTAGCAATGTAAGTACTACAATTATCTCTCGGTAAGAGTTTCAATTTTTAAAGTTCGTTTGAGAGAAAACGTTTTTTTAAGAACTAAATTTTTAAGTGAGAAAAAAGAGAAAAGAGCAAGAGATGCTTTTGCTCCTTTTTTTCACTATTATCCATCATCAATCGTTGAAAACTACTAACTACTCGTCGATTATATCGCAAATTTTTTTCTTTATTTGTAAAATATATTATAAAAAGTGAATTTAAGCTATATTCACGATCAGAATCAACTTAGAAAAAAGAAAGAAAGAAATACAAACAACTTTCAAGCTTAAGATACTTTCGAAATTAAAAAATTTTAGAAGAAGTGTGCGATGTATCAATTTAAATGCTTTCATCGTTAATCGCTATTCGCAATTGTTTTTCAGTCGATTGGATTCTTAAATTTCAAACGTTGTTCGTTTGGCGTTTTTGTACGAAGAGTACAAAAACACTCGATACTCGAATAGTTTCACTCTGTGGGCAGCAGTAAACCGGACAGTGATTATCATATTATCGTTTCAATCACGCATTGGTGGTGTTTAGAAAGGAAACAGTGAAAAATAAACACATACACATATACATAGAGCTGAGCTCAATGTTCAATTTACCGTTTACTTAATTATGATCAATGAAACAAAAAGTTGACTTTGTTTACTGTGGCTTTCTGTGATCGACGAGCGGAAAATATGAAGACGGCGGCGATCACACACAGAGCAACAATTAAAGCGACTGCAATAACAAAATGCGTACTGCATATGCTTCATCTTTCAAACTTAATCTTTCAATTTCTACGCTCATTATTTGCAAAGTAATTTTTTATTTTTCTAGTTTTATTGGCGACGAAATACGAGGCGAGAGAGGAGAGAGAGAGAGAAGCGAGCTTGGCATACAAAGTAATTTAAAACTTCTTGGTGCTCCTCTTTCATTCGCTTTTTTTGTACACCAGCAGCGAACTATTCTAAAATAAGATTTCAGAGGTTTTTTGCGCTTAAAATTGGCCCTTTTTTTAAAACAAATAACAGCTTTCTCAAATTAGGATCAATTAGGATTGATAATTGCACACGTGATCAGACTGCAACATTAACCAATGCTAAAAATTTACATTTTTAGATCATAATTACGCTTGAACCACAAATCATCTTTTTTTCGAAGTGAAGGCATCGAATAAATCAATTTTTAAATGCACAGAATTAAGTTTTCACACAAAAAATAATCATAGCGATAATCAAAAAATAATAAAATACGAAGTTAATTTACAGTTTTAAAAAGTCAAAAACATGCAAACATCTGAAGTAAATTACTTACAAGATTCATAATTATGATTAGAATTATAATTAAGAGGCAAAATGGAGAAAATGAGAAATTTTTTTCCGTTTAATTTCGTATTTCAAACAATATCAAAGAATGGCTGTAAACGTAATGAACGAAAAAAGACGTTTGAATTCATTCAACCGATAATCTGTATTGTAATAGAGTGGGCAAAAATCAAGTGAGTGAAAGATATGTACGAAGATAGTAACGATGTGTGTGTGTGTGTGTGTGATGTGTATGTACAGCTGATATAAAAAGTTTTTAAGTACCGCGTTGTTATGATCCGTGGCAACCATTTTTTCTTTGTTTTTTCACTTTGTGCGTATTTCTGATATTGTGTTATTTTCGAACGCGAAAAAGGTTGTCTAAGCGATGAGATGAGATACAAAAGAGCGAGCGGATAAAATTTATTGCGCCAATCATTGTCAGCATTCGAAATTAGCCGCGCTTTACACACGCACACATACGCACACACAAAGTGACGATCTGGGCGTTCGCGAGTGTCCGAATCGAAGCTTCGTTAAATTTCTTAATAAATTGCTTATTTAGAAAAGATGTAAATTCGCGTTGAATTTAAATTAGAAAATTTGTGTATAAAAAAATGAAGGAGAGAGGAGAGAGAAGCATTGATCACTATCGCAGGACAAGTAAAAACAAGACATCGGGTCATGCGATGGGTTTGGTTATTAACATGAAGGTGTGAACGATAATTGCTGCTATTATTTACCATAATAATATTGCTCGTTCTTTGAACTTCATCCGTTTGTTTTAATTATTTAAAAACGCAACGTTTCTCTCATAATTTAAAGCGAGAAACACAGAGAGAAAGAGAGAGAAGCGCTCGCACTGTGCATCAATTTGCAAGTCAGGGATGCTGGAAGCATCTGCTATGCGTTTGAAGAACAGGTGCTTCATGCATCGAGTATCGTTTTGCACGCGTTTATTTGATTTCTAAGTTTTTTTATGTTTTTTTAGCCCTCAGCTTTTCTACACAATATCGACACAATTTCAAAATCTGATCTCACGAACATTTATCTCGATTCGAAATCGAGATTCGCGTTTGTGACTTCTTCTTCTTCTTCTTCTATTCAAATTCGCATCTAAGATCAAATTTGAAAATCTCGCTTTCTCCTCTCCATCATCTCGAATATCTATAATGCAAGTCATGTACATTGCAAAATTTGCATATTGTGCAAAATCGCTTCTCACAATGCACAATTGATGTATATTCGCAATTTCAAAGTGATTGCATCAAAATTGCATTTTTTTCACCGCAAAAAAAAGAAGAAATGAAATCTGAAGATAATGAAGCTTATTTATTCAACTTTTTTCTTTACGACACAAAATATGGCGAATAAAATTGTGCCATTTTCTATTCTCGATAGAATACTTTTCGCAGGCATTTATACACATAAATATTAACGACGAATTCTTATCGATGCTTTTGAAACAAAATTTTGGCGAAAAAAAATTTCGATAAAAATGTTGACAATTTTGTAATGAGAGCGATTTAACGTGAGATTAGTACTTTAAACATTGAGAGATTAGAATTTAATTTGATGCAAACATAATTATTTCAATAAAAATAAAGTTGCTATAAAAAAAAGTTTAAGAAAAATTCAATTTTTGCCACTAAAAGCAAAAATGTTTGTTCTTCAAAAGGTGTGTGACATTTGCTTGATAAGAAACAAAATAAACGATGTCAGGTAATTGCGTTTTATTCAATAAGTTCGCAGTGAGATAGAAAGAGATCTCACCTTTATGATGCGAGGCAATGTTCGAGTTTATTCAAACAATAAGTTTAAAAATTGCCTAAATTCAACAATAAAAACAATAATAATAATGATGATAACTTTCTGCATTTATGTGCAAAAATCGTGCTCAACGCCAAATAAAAAAATAAAAATTAAAAAAACCCTTTCGTTCCGTGATTAGATTAGCAGAAAGAAATTGATGCGCTTTTCTTTTAGCATCGTTTGTTTTGTTTTGCTTTTGCGCCGAGAAGGAAGCAAAAAGGTAAAGAAGAAATGATGGCTCCAGTCAATGAAATATACTGCGTTAATTACAAAAGTGACCTCATGCTTTTATCTCTCGTTTAAAATATTTTCAAAATTTTTGAACATATATTTAAACTTTTCTTTAACGGCAATTAACGGAAAAAGGTTTTAAAAATTTTTAAATGAGAGAAGAAGAAATAATAAAAAAAAAAAGTTTTTTTTGTTAAATTTCATGAGCAAAAATTTAAAATTCGTAAAAAAAACTTAAATGTGTCATATTGATTAATATCCGACTTAAAAACAACAATGGCAATTTAATGCGATGAGCCGGGTAGCTACAGCGTGTAATTTATTCGCCTTGATAAAACATACATTTTCGCTGTCAGCTTTTAAAGCTCTTGTGTGTTTTTTTTCAATTTCTTTTTTCACAAAGAAAAGCTTTTAATAAGATTTGCTGCTTTCTAAAAGTCACAAAGTTTTTTTTTCATCATCAAGACAATAATTTTTATTTTCGCATCTTATTTTTGTTAGCGAAATCAGCTTAAAGTGTTTAAGCTGCTGCCGCGGCAACGATAAATTTACTTTTGCTTGCATAAAATCGAGCATGAGGAGGAAAATGCTGACAAATTTTACATACAACGTTCAACATGATTTCGATTAATTAAATATATCGCATTAGTGAAATATATCAGTCATGAGTTCATTAATATGTTATTTTATCCATTGAAAATTCAAGTTTTGAATAGAAAAAATTGCATATTAATGTGGCCATAACTGTACTATTGAGGGTAGGAAAAAGTTTTTCTCTCTGCTCTTTATCTACGCGTAAATGCGAAACTTTTTTTGTTCACGTTTTTGCTACTTATTTCATTGTTTTTTACTTTGTTGTGAGAAAATCGAGAAAAAACGATTTTTAACTAGCGAATGCAAATTTGATGTTTGGCAATTATTAAAAATTTTCGCGAAAAAAATTATAAGAGAAAAACAAAAATTTATTTCTCTTTCAAGCGATGGATAAAAATTATGAGAAGGGGAAAAATAATAATAAGGGTGAATATTCGTTTCCATATCAAATAATTTTTATTTATTAAGCAATAAATTTGTTGATGAAATTCGCTTTTTTTCGCCAAAATTTTATTGCTATGAGCGCTATTATGCAAGCGCAAGTATCGATTCGTTTCAATTTGAAATTCAATTTGTGAAAAATGTTATTGTAGCGTCAAAATTTCTTTTTTTCAAATATGAATAAAAGCTTTTTGAAATATGTAAGCACTGTTCAAGTTGAAACGCGTAAAATGTTTTTCTAAAATTTTTAAAATCAATAAAGAGCTGTAGATAAAAAATCGAAATTGATTCAATTTGAATTGAATTGAATTTTTGTGAATTCAAAAAGAGTTTGTAAAAATAAAATTTAAGTCGAAATTTTAAATTCTAGAAAATCGTTGATTTAATGTTGCGTTTTTTTGCGCTTGATAAATCGCGAACGAGTAGAAGTGTCAAAAAGTTTGAGTTTTCGTATTTTTCGTTGCTAATCTTTTCAAAAATTAACAAATATATCATTCACATGAATAATTAATTTTAATTTAACTACTTAGTTTTTGAATTTACCAAAAAATTTTTTAATTAACAATTTTAAATTTTTCGAGACGACATTAATTTTGCCCATTGTGTTTGGTTATCTTCGCATCGATTTTCTGCTAATTTAAAATTCTCGCAATTAATTTTCACGAAATTCATTTATGAATAAAGCGAAATTAAAGGCTTTAAAGTTGCTTTAAAAATTAAATTCGGACAGCAACTGCAATTATACAAAAATAAAACATTCGTGAGAATTCTCTTCATTCATTTGTGAGTTCATTCGAGTTGTTAAAATTCATTAACGAAACGAAACAAAACTCATGCCTCTTTTCAAAAAAACGTAATTTTGTTCTAAGTGTTAAGCTTGAGAATATTTTATGTAAATAAGCAACGTAATTAAAACAGCAGCAAGACAGTTTAAATTAAATTCAGTTATTAAGAGCTTTACGTGCGTCCATTAATTTCAACGCTAATTCATTAGTTTAAGTAAGTCATTAGTTCTAACAAACTTCGCTCTTCTCTATTTTCAGAACTCGAATTTTTTTAACTTGTTTTAAAATGGTTTTAGTTCGCACATTTGGTGTTGTGTGTTGTGTAATTTGTGCTTTACGGTGTCAAATAACTTTTAAATTAAGGTTTCGATGAAATTAATTTATTTAATGTGTGTAAGAAAGAAAAATAGACTAGAGAATAACTTTAAGCACAAAATTTAATCTTTTTTTCGCTTGTAATATTTCAAATCTATTTGACAAGAGCATATTTCTCAGGAGAAAAGCACTAAAAATTCAGTAATGTGGTCTGGATACAATATTAGAAACACTTTCTTGTAATTTCGTAATTCATTCGCTTCAGTACGATTTATCTTAATTTCATCCTTCTTGCTATTTTCATCGTGCAATAGTAAATCGAAAAATAAATCGAATTTTATTTATTTGCTGGAGAAACCAAAATTTTGCTCGAGATGTTTGTTATTTTGTTCGAGTATAAAAGCAAATAGAAAGATAAAAATTCTCGATAAAGTCAACATATATCATCTTGTTAAGAATGGCGAGTGACTAGACGAATAGATTGCTCTTTGTCGTTCTCTTCTCATCTTTTTTCTATCAAATTTTAAGAAAGTTTTCGAAAAATTTATAGCGAAATAGCAAAGAAAGTAATGGAGTTTGTGTGTATTTTAAGCCGGAAATCCTTCGATTCGCACCGCATTAAAAACGCTTTGTTCGCGCTCATTAGAAGCAAGTGAAAAATTCTTTATCCGGCTTAACAAAAAAAATGTGACAAGAATTGTTTTTCGGATTATCGATTTGTATTTGATGCGTAAAATAAAAGATTTAAAACAAAGAATCGAAAGAAAATGAGGCCATTTCGAAAACGGTGCGCATCGACGTCAATTGTAGACGTACGAGATGATCATTTGAAAAATCTCTGCTTGTGTGGTATTTTCATATTTGTTTTTCTTTTTTTAAAAAATTTACGACTTTTTAAAAATAAATTTCTTAAGTTGAATGTATGAAAATTGCTTTGCACGAAATTAAACGAAGCTTAAATCAGCAAGAAGCGAAATTTTTCGACTTTTTTATACTTTTTTTTCAATTAGAAGTTAAAACATAAAATATCAAATCAGATTTCCTATTAGCCTAGTTTCTCATAGGTTAATACTTTTCAAGAAAACATCGACTGGATAAACTTTTTTTTATGATTCAGTCTGTAAAATTACCTTTCATACACAAGCTTAACTTTATGCGCCCTCAATCGTTAGCATTACAAAACTTTTTTGTGGCGCCGCAAAGCAATAATTTGAAAGATTTTTTTTCTGGCCACAAGTGAACATTGTTTCTTTTTTAATTTCACGTTCACTCTCATCGAGTACTTTAGATCGTATAAAATTATAATTATTATAGTCACAAATTGAAAAACTGAGAAGAAATAAAAGTTTTTAGAACTTCATAAACTAAAATTAAAATATCGATCTTGATCAATCTTTATCGAAAAATTAATTTAATGCAATTCATCCTCGTAACTGCAGCATTTAATTATTTCGCATATAATGTTTATTCGACTTGATTAAACATACATATTCGCTGTCTGCTTTTAAATTAGCTTTTAAAGTTGTCGTTTTTTTTCAATTTCAATTTCGCAAAAAAGCTTGAAATAAGATTTGCAGCTTGCTTAAATCAATAAAATGTTTATTTTTAGTTTCATATCTTGCGAACGAAATCAGCATAATGTATTTAGACGGCTGCTGCTGCTGCTTAAACGCTAATTCAACATTTGTTTATGTCAAATTGGCAAAGAATTATGTAAAACAAGACGCCGAGAAATTAAAAATAGTATTTCCTAAGATGACATACTACTTTGCTTGCTTATGTTTAGTTTAGCATGTAAAATTTGTCCAGACTACTTTTTCAAATATTTTATCAAATTTTAGCCAGAAAAAAGCGGTTTTTTGGTAATTTGATGATAAAATTTACTTTTTAAAACATTTTTCATTGCTTTTAAACATGAAATAAGTGAAATGCAAATAAAAGGAGTTCATTCCTTCATGACTAGCCAAAATTTAAATATGTAGGTGAAGTTAGAAGCTAATTTAAATTGCTAAACTCATTAAAGTAAAGTTTAAAAATCAAAATAAAATTTGTAAAAATAAAAATTAAGCGTGATTCTCTTTTAAGGAACTCAACGAGAGTTTAAAAAAAATTAACGATCAAAAGTTAAATCGTTAGCTTAATGGACTCTATTTAGAGTAAACGTATTTAAATTTGTAGCAATTCATCGCTGCAAACGTAACGAAACTCATGCGACATTTAATGAAAATGGATTCTCTGCATATATTTGTTCTTATTGTTAAACTTGATAATATTTTAACTAAAAAGCTACTCAATTAAGCAAACTCCAAAGATATTAAAGAAGATCTTATAATTAAGGAATATTAAAATACTTCGATTAGTTTAAAACATTAATTCAGTGCTCATATTTATTTTATCTTGTTATATTAAGAACTCTTATGACAAGAAAAATTTCTTTGAAAAAAAACATAAAATCACTATGCAACTTAATTATTATTATTATGAAATCATTTAAGTACTTGTACAAATAATATTTTTAAATCAATTTCATATTTTCTTTTTCATATTGAGGAAGAGGAATTAAGAAAATTTTTTATTAAGTTCATCGCTTCCTTTCACTTATCTAATTTCAATTTTTTATTTTATCAAAGTCAAAAATTAATGAAAAAAACTGATTCGATTTATTTTCTAAAGCAAATAAAATTTTTTCGGAAAATCTTTTATTTTTGTTCGATTACAAAGCAAATAGTAAGATAAATTCGCGATAATGTCAACATGTATCAGGCGAGCTAATAATGTCGAATGATTCGAATACACTTAAGGAAAGAGAAAAGTTTACATTGTTAGGGAAAAGAAATGGGAAAGCGATGAAAGAGGAGTTTCTTCAATCGCTTGTGCATTTAATTGTTAAATAGTTTTTAACTATTCTAAAATAAAACTCGAAAAATTGTAAAACTCAACACAACTGTCCACTCGTCGAAAACAACTGTCCGCTCGTTGAAAGCAATTGTCCGCTCGTCGAAGCAACTGTCCATGATCATATGGACTGATCCTGGGTGGATGGGTGGATGGGAAATGAGGTTATATGTGTTGAGTTTCACAGTTTTTGGAGTTTTTTTAGAATAGTTGAAAACTATTTAACAATTAAATGCACAAGCGATTGAAGAAACTCCTCTTTCATCGCTTTCCCATTTCTTTTCCCTAACAATGTAAACTTTTCTCTTTCCTTGAGTGTAATGTTGACTTTCTACTCAATGTTAAGCCGAAAATCATTTGATTTGAGATTAAGTTTTTTCACTTCCATTTGAGATAAGCGAAGAATCTTTTATTCTTTTAACTAAAACAGATAAAAGTTGTTTTTCAGATAATCAATTGAATTTGATATTGGCGTTTGTATATTGCGCTAGCTTCCCTCCTGAAAGTTAAATGAAACAGTGGTTGATTGAGTTATCTGCTAAGGTGATATGATTGCTGAATGATGATTACTTGTTTGCGGTTTGAACATTGTTTTTCCTTTCAAAAGTATTATGACTTTAAATAAAAAATCTCTAAAGTTAGTGCGTAAAAAACGTTTAACACTTATTTAGTGAAGTTTTTCAATCACACTGATTTCTGGTTTGAGCTCATTGTTTTCGTCTTATTTTGAAATTCATCGGCAAAAATTTCTTTCTTTTACGCATACAATAATCTAATAAATTAATTTAAATTAAATAAATTGTTCAATTGCACGCAACGCTAAAATGTTGCTTTCATTTATTATGTTTACAGCACATTCAATAATTCAAATTTATTTAATTTATCCTACTTATGTCGAGACATTAGTTGAAAACGAACTCAACCACAATTTTGAATGCGTGACATTTATTTTAGAAAACAAGAAATTTCAATTATTATTATTTGATACAAGAAGAAAACATAAAATCAAAAGCGAATTTTTCAAATTCAACTCATAAATTTGAGTGCAATCACGCACTGATTCAAAGATTTGAGAACTTCACTTAATACCTGATTTGCACGAAAATTAACTTAAAAAATTTTAAAGTTAAAGAGTTATGATAAAAAATCTTTAGCTTAAAAAGAACGATAAATTTGTCTTGTTTGAATATATATTTTCAAATGTTGCAAAGTGTGGGCAATTTCTGAATAACCCCATATTTTGTATACCCTTATTTAAAAAATTTTGTCCATTCTTTTTAAAACTTTTTTGCTTATTTTCAAATAGATTTTAAAAATTATTTCAAATCTTTTCCCTTGAATTTATGTGCATTCAAGCTTTCTTTGAATTAAACACAAAAAGAATTAAATAGCTAGTCATGGAGGATACAAGCAAAGTTTTCATTTTTTATTTGAAATTATAATTGATTGTTTTTGAACTCAATGGTTTTTTAACATTAGTTTTCCCATAGGATGGACAATTTTTTTGAGAGCATCTCATATTTTGCTGCTCATATCCGTGCTGAAATCTAGTGCGTTAAATCAAAAGTTTTAAAATTGAACATTCATGCCGATAGATGTCAGTACGGGTTCCATAAACCAAATATGTAAGTTGCAATTCTAAATAACAGATGGCAACAGGGGTTCCATAAAATAAACTAAACACATTTTTTAGCCCAAGACTGTGCTTTCTTAATGAGATTGATTGGCAATAAATGCCAGCAACTCTCTTATAATATTGTGCAGATATTTTTTCAACGATTGTAGTGAAATTATTGCGTTTGCAATCAATACTCGAAATAGCGTAAGAATTGAATAAGAAATCACGCTGAATAATCTCAATCAGGGCTAATGTAGAGCAAGAAAAATCAAAATAATTTCCATTTTGCATTTATTTCGCTTTAAGTAAAAATTTTTAAGGAAAAATATTTAATACTCGAGCATAACAAAAATGTTTCTGTTTGTAATAAAGTCGATTTTTTCACGTGTTAAGCTGCTTCGAACACTGACAGCGGTTCAAACTGTCGCTAAATAGTGCAGAGAGAAGGAGTTTAATTGCACCATTTAAAAGCACTCACACCAAGCCATGAAATCACACAGAAAACTTTTTTCCACTTACAGCCTACTAATGACTATTTTATTTTCACGCGTCTGTGTATTAATACAAGTTTACAATCAAAATAACACGAGAAAGACATGATAGGGAAAATCTCTTTTGGTGCATCTTATATTTTAATATAAAACTTTATTTTACACACAGACGTCACATAAATGCCACTGAAACAATGAAAGTTTGTTCTTACTTTTGATGACATTAAAAAAGGTGAGTTTAAATGTAGAGGCTTGAAGATTGCACAAAACTATTGTTTAAACCAGAGGCGATGAATGTTGATATTTTATGAAGCACAAAATATTATTCAGAAATCACCTTTTCTTCTTTCCAAAGTCGATTGTACAATAGTTAAGTGAATTTTGAAAAAGTAAAGAAACGAATTAATGTCAAAAGCGAGTAAATTGTGAATATCTTTTATCAACAAAATCGGCATTTCCTTTTGCATTCACATTGCACTGTTTTCAACCGTTTTGAAATATTATTGAAAACACAACGAACTTTGATCATCTTTTAACCGATTACCGTACAACAGCGTGCAAACAGCATTCATATGAACAGTATGCATAGCAGAAGTCTGCTGTAAGAGACAATAATGAAGGTGTTTTAAAAAAATCTGTTCGTTCTCACTTTATGTGCAAGCGCTTAAAGCTAAAATAATGTTGAAGTCGCAAATTGTCAATTTTCTTTCGCTTTCGACATTTTTAAAGATTATTTTATCATAAATCACTTGTTAAAATCTTTCAATTCAAACTTATCTCACATCTAATGAAATCGTCATAAAAAAAATTAAAATTATTTTCACTCACAAAAACAAAGTTGCTTTTCGCTATTATTCGAATACATTGAAAGCTGTTTATTCAAACAAAATTGACAAATGTGCTGAATTTTACTTTTAAATTCGTTCAAATGAGTTTTGTCATGAACTGTGATTTAGTGCATTTTTAAGTGCAAAGATTTGAAACGATCGCTCAGGGATAAACATTTTTCCCGTAAATGTATCTTAATTTTTAAAAAGATTTTAGTTATCATTATTGATTAACATTAAGATTAAACTTTTGAAAATGTTTATCATTAGTTTATATTATGGCGATCGAAATTCAGTAGACAATTTCTTGCACGAGACAAAAAGCACGCGTAGTTCATATTTTCATTGTTCAGTTTCTCGTTCGAATTCTTCATTGACATTTACATTCTAACATTTACCGATTGACAAAAAGTTCTTTTCGATATCATTTCAAACGAATTCATAATGAAAGTGACAAATATTTTTCTACTTATGCTTTTGATTGTAATCTTTAAGCAAAATAAATGCTTGGATTCAAAGTTTAAGCCTAAAAAACAAAAATTTTTCGAAACTCAAACGAACGAAAACGTGAGAAAAAATTATTTTTAAAAATCTTTAATTAAGTGTTCGATTAAAACAAAAGCTTTCAAAGAGAAGCGAATCTGAACGATTGCTTAAACAACTTTGCTCAAAACAAAAAGTTTGGATTAAAACAATGACCAATGCTGGTAACGGATATCATTATGTGTTCACAAATGGTCAGTTCTTTTAAATAAAAACTTAAGAGCCGAAAGAACAACTCAATTGCATATGATTTTTCTCCAGACAGTCACCTAATAAGGTTCGAGAAGTATAGCGATCATGATTTTCAGACGCATAGGTTTTTGCGATTATCAGAAGGCTTTCCTCGAAAATTTGGAACAAAAGGCGCATTTATAGGTCAAATAGGCGAGTTGATAGTTGCTTCACAGACCAACGATGGAAAGATTCTGTTGATTTATGTACTCTTTTTCAATTTTGTTAATGCTAAAATAAGTTTTTTAACTTGATTTTTAGCAAAGCGAAGACCACACTCTTCATTTTCGATCTTTTTACGATGAAAACTCAACAGGAAGAAATTTTTTAGCTAATATGGCAAAAGCTTTGGATTACATTTTAATAAAACGATCAAAAGGTGATAAATTGTTGCTGTTTATTGTTCAGCTAGAATAATTGAATACTTTTATGCAAAAAGGGGCTATCGACTTTCTTTAAATAAATCTTGAGCTTAAATTTTGATCAATATTTGTTTCATGATGTGTTATCCTTAATTTAGATAAAACTTAGTGCTCACAATGACATAATTTAAACTCATTTAATTTGATTGAAGAAATCGCGAGTTATTTAAAGAAAATCGATATTCCCTTTTTGCATAAAAGTATTCAATTGACGATTTGTTGAGTTAACTTTCAGATGTTCCGTCATACTCTGCTTGTCTCACAAAAATCGAAATTGACGACATAATCGATCTTTCGATTTTTAAAGCAGAAAATGGACTCCACGGCTTTTCACAACTTTGTCAAAGTAAACAAAATTTAAATTTAAACCTTTACTAGAGACTTTTTGTTTAGGTTGCTCAGTTGGAGGAACAAGTAAATTTATATTCAAATGCAAAATTTTTTGTTTATCGACTTTTATTTGCTCACAGAATCAATTTCCACTCATTATTTTAAATTCAATAAAAATGAGATTTACGAGTTTTATTTCGGGATAAGTTGGGAGAATGGTAAAAATAAAAAATGTTCACAAATTAGAAAAGCAAATCAATTGAGTGAAGGTAAGTGAAACGAATAATCGAAAGTGTCGAAATTAAAATTTGTCGATGCGATAGGATTGATGCCATATTATCGATTGCCAAACGGAAGTTATTTAGCAATCGTTTCGAAAGCTCGAAGTTCACATTTATCGGAAAACATTTTGAATTTTGAAAACAACCGATTTGACTTATTTCGTTCATTCGACCAGTCAAGTAATCACAGAATTATGTTCGGCTGTCAATCTGATCTATGCATTGACGCAAGAGTTGACGCAATGTTGAGAAAGAAAAACTCTCCAAACGCTTATATTATCTATGGAGCGTTTATTTTCATGTATTCTGTTCAACAGCGAGTACCACGAATTTGGCAACTCATAAGCGAAGAATTATCTGTGAAGCATCGTTATTTGGATGCAGCATTTTACGAACCTCGAAGCAATTGCTACTATTTTTTTAAGGTATGGATTAGAATAAAGATTAACTTGAGTAAAATATATTTTAATTAAATTTATTTAACATAATGCTTAAAGGACAACTTGTTTTACCGTGACAACAATGATATTGGCAATCCGATTCAAAATCTGTTCCGCCGCTCAGGATTCGATATGTCCACGCGGATCGACGCTGCGGTAAGCTATGATGGACATGTTTATATTTTCAAAGGTAAATAAATCAATTAATTGCTATTAACTTATTATTTCAATTTTTTGATTGACAGAAGAGGCTGTTTATAAATACAGAGTGACAAGTAACAATACTTTTGCTAAGGAAGATCAAATGCGGGTTACTTCGTTCATGTACCCGATACTTCCACACATAAATGCAGCGACAGTCATTGTTTTCGATGAAAAAGATTTAATTTACGTGGTGAAAAGAAACTTTCTGTTTGTGCTGAATGGAATTGACTTGAATGCTGTAAGCATTTGCATAATTTTTAAAAATTTGATTTTTTAAAATTAAAATTAATTTTTTTTAGAGACATGAATCGAAAGGGGCACGAAGTTATCACAATAGAATTCAATATCAAGCGTTAGATTGTTCGCATGTTGCTGCTGCTGTTATTGAAGATCAATCAAAGCAAATCGAGCAAGAAGCTGCTAAAATTACATTCACATCAA
Organism: Dinothrombium tinctorium; assembly: GCA_003675995.1. Taxonomy (NCBI): domain Eukaryota; kingdom Metazoa; phylum Arthropoda; class Arachnida; order Trombidiformes; family Trombidiidae; genus Dinothrombium; species Dinothrombium tinctorium. The sequence goes on from NCKU01001842.1 coordinate 19,458, forward strand.
CCACACCACTCAATGTTGAAATACATACAACTTCAACCACTTCTCAATCTCCTATTTCAATATTTTCGACCAGTGAACAGCCACCACCAATTGCATTGGAAACTCTTTTGCCTCCTCCACTTACCTATCCTCAGGAAACACCAGCCATTGCGCTCACTGTCGCAATTAATCAAGTACCAAAAGAGATCAATCCTATAACTGCAAAGATCAGAACTAAAGAGAAAGATATAAACTTATTCATGATGATGTCGTTCATCTTCGCTTTTTCTGCAATTTGTTCTCTGGTAGGCATTGCTTATTTGATTAGATCGAAAGAAAAAGGTACTTTTGAATACAGTTATTCTCAATTGATTGCTCTTATTTCTAAACACAGCAAAAACGATTGTTCTACATCGAAAACATAAAGCAAGAAGACGGAAGCAGTTGAAATTTTGAAAAAAAACTGAAATTTTCAATCAAAACTCGTTTTTTACAAAAATATTCAAACTTCGCAATTTCAAATAATTAAAAAGTTTTCTTTCTGATGAAAAATTTCAATTAAGTTGTTCAGATGAGAAAGATTCTTTTTTATGTAGCTCATGATTTATTTATGAAATTTATTCGCCAAAGTTATCATAATTAAAAAATTTATAAGAATTATTTAAGCAAATATTGAATTTTTTTATCACATATATATCACATTTATCAATTAAAGGCAAAAATTTTTCACATAAATTTGAAACATTGGTGTTATGTACAGTTTTGGTGCTTGAAACCCTGAAAAAAAGACCAATGTGTGAACAATTTATGAAATTGTAAGATTTGAAAAACAAAAGTAAGAAATTTATTCAATTTTGACAATAGAGATAATCGAAAAACACGAAGTCATTACTCACAAGAACATTTTTATCGAATGAAATTGTAAAATGTTTTCACATTATCAAAAACGTTTTTAGTATAAATAAAAACTTGTGTGCCTAATGGTACCATCCCTTAGGTGTCTTGTCATGATCATCTAATATTTCTGTCCACCCATGATCAGGTCCTTTATGCTATCCGTGATGATGTGGATGATAAACATCTAGTTTATCAAAAATCTAGTTTATCTAATTTGCCATGATGATGATGGTAATGGCCATGATGATGATCGTGGTGCTCATGACCATCATGATCATGGTGCTTGTGGTCCCAATGAGTAGATGCATATGCGATGCTCAAGAGTAAAACGAAAATAGCTGAAACCTTCGAGACAAATCGTAAGAACGTAAAATTCAAAACTTTAAGAAAGTTATCTTACAACATATATTTTCAAATTGTTTCTTGGTAAAATTCGAATTCGAACTGATATCCAAAATGACTATTCGAGTTGTTTTTGAAGCAAACAGGGCGCGGTTCTATTAAATGTCAATTTTTGCAATGAAAGTATCAGTTGTAAGTAAATATGAAAATTTAAAGTTAAAAATTTTATTCTCTCTCGATTCTTTTCTAAGGCTTTTGCTATATTCGTTTTACCCTTGAGCATTGCATTTGCATCGCCTCATTGGGATCACAATCACCATGATGATCATGGACATGGGCAAAACGAGCACCATCATGGCCATCACCATCATCATCATCATCTTGGCAAATTCGGATATAAAGTGGACATTCATCACCCACATCATCACGGATGGCATAAAGGACCTGATCATGGATGGACAGAAATGTCCGACATCTAATGGTTGGCATCATTAGGCACACAAGTTTTTATTCATACTAAAAACGTTTTTGATAATATGAGAACATTTTCCAATTTCATTCAATAAAATTATTCTTATGAGTAATCACTACGCTTTTTTCGATTATCTCTATTGTCAAAATTGAATAAATTTCTTACTTTTGTTTTTCAAATCTTACACTTCCATTAACTGTTCACATATTAGTCTATTTTCAGGTTTTCAAGCAACGAAACTGTACATTTTCACCATTACAACTGAAATTTTTTTGCCTTTAATTGATTTGTGAAAAAATTTTAATATTTGCTTATTAATTCTTATGAATTTTCTAATTATGATAACTTTAGCTTAAGTAGTTATTTTTAGCTTTTTCATTCAAAGTTTAAAATATATTTCAAAAGTAGTTAAGATTTTTATTAGTTATTAGGAATTCATCAGTAGATAAGAGGACGCCTTTAAAAGTAAAGTTCACACTTATCATTCATGTTTGAAAAAATCGTTTTCAAATTATTCAATTAAATGCAAAATGAGTTTTTTGATTTAAGAGTTCTTTACTTTCGTAACTAGCAACTGGGACAAACAAAAAGAGAAATATAATTAAATTTAAAAAATGTAGCGAAATCACACTTGAATTTAAACAATTAAAAAACAATACAATTGAAACAGTTTTTTTATAATTTTAAATACAAAGTGAGAACAAAGTAAGAAATTCAAGAAAATAATTTTCCTACATAGATTAATGCATGCAGCTTTTAAAGGTTTAAATGGCTACAAAAAACAGATTGAGAAAATAAATAAATAAAAATAAAAGAGAGTTGGTGATGTGTAACCGAAAGTAAGAGAAAAAAATTTTTAAAGTAGTAATTCAGGCCTTTTTGACGAAAGTGAAAACTATTTGAAAAACAGAAATAAGAAATTTGTTATTTATTTTTGACAAAAGAGATAATGACAACAAGAAAGAAAGAATTGAATGCTCAAAGGACTATTTTTAAAATTAATTTCGAAAATGTTTTTCCCAAAACCAAAAAACTTTTTAAATATTAATAAAAAGCCATTAACGTTAATGGTGCCATCCTTTTGGGGTTTTGTCGTGGTCGTCAAACATTTCTGTCCATCCGTGATCAGGTCCTTTATGCCATCCGTGATGATGTGGATGATGAACTTTTACTTTATATCCGAATTTTCCATGATGATGATGTCCGTGATGATGATCGGGATGCCAATGGCCGTGATGATCATGATTTTTGTGCTCCCAATGATGTGAAGCAAAAGCGACGCTTAAGAGTAAAACGAAAATAGCGGAAACCTTCGAAACAAAT